>CAUYQV010063245.1:0-27404 GCA_963574575.1 Galagoides demidoff
TTGAGACAGAGCCTCAAGCTATCCCCCTGGGTAGAGTGCCAAGGCATCACAGCTCACAGCAACCTCCAACTCCTGGGCTCAAGTGAGTCTCCTGCCTCTGCCTCCCAAGTAGCTGGGACCACAGGCGCCCACCACAATGCCCAGCCATTTTTTGGTTGCAGCCATCCTTGTTGTTTGGCAGGCCCGGGCTGGGGATTCAAACCCGCCACCTTAGGTGTACGTGGCTGGCGCCTTAGCCCATTGAGCCACAGGCGCCGCCATTGCCTGTTTTCTCTTCTTGGGTCATCTATCTGCCTTCACAAGGTCTGATTCATTCCTCAAGTCTGACTGCTTTAAGTTTCTTTTCACTTTACTAACTTCTTACTCTCCTTAATGACTTTTTCTCCCTCCATATTTTTTTCTTCTAGTCAATACTTCCCAATCAAAAGCTACTCAAATCTCATTCCAAGATGTTACACTAAATTTCTTTCTTCATTTTATTAGATCTTAGCTTAAATTATTTTGCTTTTTACCAGGTTTAAGAATTTATCTGAGGACTTTGGCATACTAGATTTTCAATTTGTAAAGTATATAGTGCAAGAGGGAAAGAACCCTCAAGGTTAGTTAAATTCTTCATCCCTTTCAAAAATCATTGTATTTGCTGATCTTCAAAGGTACCTAAGTTTATCAATTGTTATGTTCTCATCAGTAACTATGCCTTCTGCAAACTTTACATTATACTATACTACTTACCTTAGACTGCGCCCAAAGAGAACTTACCTAATGAAGTTTCAAAAGACATAATGAGGCTGGGTCTGGTGGCTCCCTTCTGTTATCCTAGCACTCTGGGAGTCTGAGGCAGGAGGATCACTTAAACTCAGGGGTTCAAGACTAGCCTGAGAAAAATTGAGACTCTGTTTCTCCTAAAAATAGAAAAATTAGCAACGTGTGACGGCACATGCCTGTAGTCTTAGCTACTTTGGAGGCTGAGGCAAGAGAATTGGTTAAACCCAGGAGTTTAAGGTTGCATGAACTAGTGCCATGGCACTCCATCTGGGGTGACAGAGCAAAAAAAGGTATAATGAGATGGTTTCCACTTATAAGATGAGCAAATGTCATAACATAGAACCAATTTCTGTAGAGAACAGTAGGCAATGGTCTGGATAGCTGGGTTCCAATGTTACCAGATGAAGGGTCTGGCTGCCTGTCACTGTCAGCCAATATGCAGAGATGGGAATAGGTCCACCAAACTTTGTCAGAAGGCTAGGATTCAGGAGAACAGTGAGAGTAACCTCTCCAAGACTGTTCTGTTCTTCCATTTCCAAAATTATAGTTTTATCCATAAAAGTTCAAAGCAAAGATCACACTAACTCCTGTTCCAAATAATAATCAGCACAACTCAGTGACTTATTACAACATTCCAATTCAAAGTTAACCTCCCAAATCAATCCACCTAAACTACTTGAGATAGGCATGTTTAGGGTGGGAGCTAAATTTACAAAATAATAAGAATGGTTGTGGGCGAATGTCAGGCAAGACCTAAACCAACCAGGCCAGCTGTGTCATGTCTACCCTAGCCTGACAGACTCCATCTTGTTCTTGGTTATTCTCACTACATGTGCTTTCACTATTGGAGTCCCCTGCACTCCTAACAGATATGAGCCCAGCTAAAGGAGCTGCCTGGAGTCCACCCAGCTGCATCTCCTAGAGGATAAACCAACACATGCTCTGTGACCCATGTGACTGCTGCACTAAGTAGCCGTAACACCACTTCTTTCCCGAGGCTGAGCCACCGCCAAACCACCCCGGTCCAGTGGTCCAACATTTCCAAGCTGAGCTGCAAGCAGCTGTTGTACCCTTCTCCATGGGCCCAGGCAGACGCAGAGCCGCTCCACCTTTACCTCTGTCCCTCCCTTCATGCTAGAGCTGAAGTAGTACCCTGCCTCCTGCCTGGGAAAACAGTACCTTAGTGCCCACATCAGTCATGCCTCCCATGCTTATGTTGAAATAGCACCTTGCATTCCAAGAAACAGTGTCTTTTTTTTTTGAGACAGAGTCTCACTCCATTGCCCAGGCTAGAGTACAGTGGTGTCATCACAGTTCTCAGCAACCTCAAACTCCTGAGTTCAGGCAATCCTCCTGCCTTAGCCTCCTGAGTAGCTGGGACTACAGGCACCTACTACAACACTTGGCTACTTTTTTGCATTTTTAGTAGAGACAAAGTCTCACTCTTGCTCAGGGTGGTCTCAAACACTTGAGCTCAAGGGATCCACCCTCCTCAGCCTCCCAGAGTGTAGGATTATAGGTGTGAGCCACTTCACCTGGCCACAGAACAGTGTCTTGACTGCCTAGAGCAATGATGCACACTAGTACCTAAGCTGAAGCAGAGTCTGAAGCCCAGGGAAGCTGTGTCTGGGCTTCCCATCACAGTCTTACCCCACAGGACTGAACTGAAGCAGCAACTCACTTCTTGGGAACTGATGCCATGACCTACCTGAGCAGTTGCACGCCCCAGGGCTGAGCTAATGGGGTAACCCATGCTCTAGGGCAGCAGTTCTCAACCTGTGGGTCAGGACCTACAGGAACTGTATTAAAGGGCAGCGGCATTAGGAAAATTGAGAACCAGTGTCCCAGGGAAACAGTGCAGTGGCTGAGCTGAGACACTTCACCCTACAGGCCAGACACCTCTAGTATCTTGCTTCTCTACAACTTGACTAGCCCCCTTTAGAGTCTGCACAGCTGAGATAACCCCCTCCCTGAGGAGCGGAGTCATCACTGTGATGTTCCTTCCTCACTCAAGGGCCCAATAACATCTGTGTTCTGCTATTCTGAGGCACTTGCTGCCACTGCATCTGATCTCACAGATACTGCTGAGCCTCATCAGCCCAGGGGTTAGAGTCACTACTACATAGTGCCCCATCCTCTGCACTCTATTGGCTCATGTTCCCGAACTACAGCCACACCCTGCTCCCTGGGCCCAAACTTCCAGAGCACCCTTTGTTCCCTGGACTGGTCATCTAACAAGGGACCAATATCCCGAATGCACAAGGAATTCAAACAACTTAACTGCAAAAAAAAAAAAACCAAATAATTCAATTAAAAAAATGGGCAAATGAGCTGAATAGACATATCTCAGAAGAAAATATATTACAAGCCAACAGGTATATGAAAAAATGCTTAATATGACTAATCGGGGGGATTACAATTCAAAACCAAAATGAGATATTGTCTTACCCCAGTTAGAATGGCTACTATTACAAAGACAAAAAATAACAAATGCTGGTGAGGATGTGTAGAAAGGGAAACTCTTATACACTGTTGGCAGGAATATAAATTTGCACAGCCATTATAGAAAACTGAATGCTCCTCAAAATGCTGAAAATAGAACTTCCATATGATCTAACAATCTCACTTCTGGGTATATATCTTCTAAAAAGAGGGGAAAAAAAAAAGAAAATCAGCAAGTCTAAGAGATTTCTGCAGTCCATGTTTATTGCAGCACAATAACCAAGATGTGGAATAAATTTACGTGTCCATCAACAGGTGAATTGATAAAGAAATGTGGTCCAAATACACAATGGAGTACCATTTAGTAACAAAAAAAATGAAATTCTGTTATTCGTGGCAACATAGAAGAGCTTGGAGAACATTATGTTGAGTGTGATAAGCCAGGCATAGAAAAATAAATATCGCATTTTCTCACGCATATGTGGAAGCTTAAAAAGTTGATCTCACAGGAGTAGAGAGTAGAACAGTAATCCTAGAGGCTGGGGAAGGATGGGGTGGAGGGAAATAGCCAAAGATTAGTTAATGAATACAGAAATGCAGCTAGATAGGAGAATAAATTTGAGTGTTCTATGTGTAGCACTGTGGTTACCAGAACTGGCAGTTTATTGTATTTCTTCAAATAGCCAGAAGAATGTTTTTTGAATGTTCCCAACCCTAAAAAAGTGATAAACAATTGAAGTGATGGATACACGAATTACTCTGATTTGATCATTACACATTGCATACACATATCAAAATAGCACACCATATCCCATAAATATGTACAATTATTATGTGTGGATTAAAAATAATAATAGCTGAGTGTGCTAGAGTACACCTGTAGTCCCAGCTACAGAGGAGGCTGAGGTGGGAAGATTGGTTGAGCCCAGGAATTCTGGGATGTAGTGTGCTATCAGGTGATTAGGTGTCCACACTAAGTTTGGTGACTTCCAGGCAACAGGGGACCACAAGGTTGCCTAAGAAGAGGTGACCCAGCCCACTCAGAAAAGAGCAGATGGAAACACCTGTGCTGATTGGTAGAGGGATCTCAGCTGTGAATAGCCATGGCACTCCAGCCTGAGCACAGAGTGAGACTTTATCTCTTAAAAAGAAAAACTTTTATATAAAAATAAAATAAAAACAAAAATAATAAATAAATGGCAGTGCCTATAGCTCAGTGGGTGTGGCGCCGGCCACATGCACTGAGGCTGGAGGGTTCTAACCCAGCCTGGGCCAGCTAAACAATGACAACTGCAACCAAAAAAATAGCCAGTGTTGTGGCTTGTGTCTGTAGTCCCAGCTCTTGGGAGGCTGAGGCAAGAGAACTGCTTAAGCCCAAGAGTTTGAGGTTGCTGTGAGCTGTGACACTACAGCACTCTACCCAGGGTGACAGCTTGAGACTCTGTCTCAAATAAATAAATAAATAAATAAATAAATAATAAAAGCAAAAAAATCCAGATAGGAAAGAAAAACATGTATTTGAAAACAAAACACCTAAAAAAAACCCATTACACGTTTTGGTATTGATTTTTGTAACAAAATTCCAGAAATCTCAAACAGTAATATAATTTAAAAGTCTTGCTGAGAAGCACACAGGGTGTTTTTTAAAGGCACTGACAACCAAAAAATAAACAAACAAACAAACGAAACTAAAAGCTGGACAAGTAGCTCCCATAGAACTACTACTGCTGTTTCTTTGCTCTGGAACTCTAGAATAAGGAATCACTAAAACATTCCTCAATCTTTCTTTGATTTTCATGACCTTGACATTTTTGGAGATATAGGCTGGTTTTAATACCTGTTTTATTTAGGTTTGTTTCCTCATGTTTCCTAATGTTTCCTCATGATGGAGTTCACATTATATCTTTGGCAGGATGAGCAATTCTGTATTCTTCTTGTTGAAACCTATCAAAGGTCTCATGGTAATAACTTCAACCAGTTGATCAAGATGAAATTTAGGAACTCTCCGTTTTAGTCTTTTTGGTTATTAATAAGTATTTTGTGAGTGTGCTTTGAAACCATATACAGTGCAACCTCCACCTCCAAAGTTGACCATCTCCCTACATTGACTACCTCCTTAAGTTGACCTAATTTTCACAGACCAAATACAGACTACATGTATGTATCGGTACTGTAGGCCTAGTTCCTTATGTTGACCAGGTTGTTATAGTCTCTTGGGTGGTTAACTTACAGAGGTTCTACTGTAAATAATTCTTCCTTTTTTATCAAACTTTGATTTATTCATTTATAGCAGTATGTATTTCCTATTTTACTAAATGGGTTTTATCCAATGCTATCACTTTTGGTGCTCATATTGTCCCAGATTTAGACAAGGGAGTCCTCTCAATCTGACTCCTGTGTCCTCCCATCCCCACTCTCAACATTTTATTATGGCTATCTTCCACCACAGATTAGTTTTATCTCCTCTAGAACGCCATAACAATACAATTATACCAATGTACTCTTTTGTGTAAGGCTTCTTTCCATTTAGCATAATTCTTCTTGAGATTCTTACATGTATTGCATGGATCAGCAATTTGCTTCTTTCTACCACTGAGTAGGATTTCACTGTATGAAGATACCATAGTTCGTTTACCCATTCTCCAATTGATGGGCACTTGGGCTATTTCTAGTTCTTAGCTATTATGAATGAGCTGCTTTGAACAGTCTTAGACAAAACTTTTTGTATATATACATGTTTTCATTTCTTATCCTCAAATACTTAGGAGCAGAATTTCTGGGCCACAGGGTGGGTGTATGTTCAGCTTTTTAAGACATGGCCAGTTTCCTGCATCACTTTAACATGTGTTCATCATTCTCTGAGCACTTCCTTGCTTTCTGGCGCAATGAGACTGTCCAGTGCATTTTACACTTTCCCTGCTTTCACTCTGGAAGCATCCATTTCCCCAACAAATCTGCTTTCTTTTAGTGGAGAATGGTAATTACAAGCCAGTATCTGGGTTCTATATGAACTCTTTGCTCATAGGTTTCTACTCCCAGGTTTCTCAGTGGTCAGATGTAGGAAGAGTGTGTGTCTGTGTGTCTGTGTGTGTACACACACGTGTATGCATGTATGTAGACAAACACTTACCTTTGTACAGAGCTTTCTCTTTAATATGAAAAAACATGAGTTCACACTGATATTTCCAAGTCCAATCCAACAGGATTAATTCTAACTTTTTACCTTAAAGCTGCCATCTCTCTGGCTTGTTGTATTCTGAAAATACTTATTCATTTGATCAACCCCCCAATCAATCCATTAGTTCTATACGAAATTTATCTCTTCCTGCTGCTGCTGCCCTCTCTGTCACATTGATTTCCTTCTTACTACACCTAAGTTCCAACATCCACTCTAATCTGTCCTCCTCACTGTGCTTAGCCTCTGACATCTCACACCAGAGCAGCCCTTTCCACGCTCCCGAGGCTCTGACATGGCACGTCACAGGACCTTTTCACATAGATGACCTCCTCAGTCCACTCTGGCTCCCGATGTTGAGCTGACCCCCTCATCGAGAATTCCTTTTCACTGCTTGGGCTCTGTTGCCCATGCTGGATGGTCCCTCCACAGAGATACTCTTCTCACCCTGTTTAGGTTCCAATTTTCCAAACCAGGCTGTGCCTTCAAATGTACGCCTTTCCCTTGCTCAGGATGAAATACCTCATGTGGTTGCCTTCTTCATCCTGTTTGGGTTCTGGCACCCCAAGGTACACCACCTCTCTGTAGGGCCACCTTCTTTATCCCCATGGGCTGAAGGTTGCCCTTCCACCTGGATACCCTCCTCGCCCTGCTCAGCCTTAGATAGCCAATGTCAAGCCACCCCTGCATAGATGCCATCCTTGACCCATTTAAACTCTGATCTCCTGCTCTGTACTACTGTGGCTTCTGCTGACCACAAGCAGATGCTTACCTTGCTCTGTCCCACCTAATGGCTTTAGGACAAAATTGTTCAAGAAGGCAATAAAAATAGAAGAAAAATAGAGGAAAACCCCACAGGTTTTAATCTAATGGAGGACTGTAGACGTTAGGATTCTTTTGGATCAAGTAATAGAAAGCTTAATCCAATATGGTTAAGCAAAAAAGAAATTTATTGGTTCCTGCAATGAGAAAGTCCATTGCTAGTTCAGGACACAACTAGCTTTGGGAATTGAAATAATAACATTAGGATAGGTGTCTTGTTCTTTCTCTTGCTCTTGCTTTTGGTCTGGTCCTGCTCTCTTCTATGTTGTAGCTCCATTGCTACAACCAACCCCTACCCTTCTGTGACCAGGTCTTTTCACATTCTCACAAGTTCATTCAAGTTCAGTGGGCATAAAAAGGAAAGTGTCCTTCTCTTAATCATTCAAGCAAAAATTCTGGCTCTGGTTAGAGGACTAGTGTATCCTGACTGGCTTACACCTAAGATGCATGCCCCACCTCTAGAACTATGAGTGGAACCCACTTAAACGTGTGAACTGAAATGAGGGCAGAGAGATTTCCCCAAAGCAAAGTTGAAAATACAAATACCAAGAGAATAATGAGTGGATGCTAAAGAACAAAAATCAATGAATGTTCAGCTACAGAAGTGGGAGGCTTACACATGGTAATATGACTATAGTACAAGGTAGAATTGATTCATTGTCAAATAAATGGTATAGAATATATGCTAATGTCTTTGAGGAGGAGAAATCACGGTAGAAGACTTCTTGAAGAAGAAGGGAGTTTGAGTTATACTTTGAAGGGCAAGAGTGCATACCCTTTGACTTTCTAGTTTATATCAACTGTCAAAGCAACTTGCACATATGCATCAGGAGACATTGTATAAAATGCTCATAACACTATTCATAATAGCAAAATATTAAAAATGGCTTAAACCTAAACACCCATTGCTAGGAGAATAAATAAATTGGTGATGGGATACTCACATAATAACACACAGTGGTGAAAATGAATGAGTCTCAGCTACAGAAACAACATGGATGGATATGGGAGCACAATGGGGAATAAAAAAGCAAGTTTCAGAAAACTGCATTTATAAACAGGCAGAACTAAATTATATATTATTCAGAAGTCAACAATGTGTGTGTATGTGTGAGTATACATATACACATATACATTGTTATATAATTACAGTACACATGTAAGAATATTGGGAAAAGAAAAAGGGAGAAGATAAAGCCAAATTTCAGGATATTGGTAAGAGTGTGGGGAAGCAGAGGATGGAATAGGGTAGATCATAGAGGAAAATGTAAGTTCCTGATGACGTTCTGGTTTGGTAGTAAATTCATGATTATACAATTAAAAAAAATAGAAGTGTAGATGCAAAAGCATGCAAGGCATAATCAGGAACCACAAGAAGAATGGGCATACTAGAGCAAATAACTCCTATATTGTAGTAAGGGCAAATAGGATTAGAAAGAGACTGCATTCAAATATGGTAGGACTTTAAATCAGGGAATTGATAATGCCAGTTGTATTTTGATTTTATAAACATGCACTTTTTACTAGTGATAAGTCAGCTATAGGGGACAGCGCCTGTGGCTCAGTGAGTAGGGCACCAGCCCCATATACTGAGGGTGGTGGATTCCAACCCAGCCCCAGCCAAAACTGCAACAAAAAAATAGCTGGGCATTGTGGCAGGCACCTGTAGTCCCAGCTACTCGGGAGGCTGAGGCAAGAGAATCACCTAAGCCCAAGAGCTGGAGGTTGCTGTGAGCTGGGATGCCACAGCACTCTACAGAGGGCAACAAAGTGAGACCATCTCTAAAAAAAAAGATAAGTCAGCTATAAAATGGCTTGGGGTTATGAAAGTAGGAACAGAGAAGAGTGGCCATAAGGATTAGCCATGTTGCCAAAGAGTAACAGAATAGGATTAAGTGGTTTACTGGATTTAGAGGACAAATGTAGGAGTCAAAGTAGACCCTGAGGTTTCACCAGGCTGAATGGTAGAAGTAAAACAAAATAAAACAAAGAAAATGATGTTGGGGTTATATTGAGCTCAGCATAGGAAGCCACTGTGAAATATTCTACTGTGTTTAGAGAGGCCTTTGGGATACTTGGGTTTCCAGGAGAGCAGTTGTCAAGGGCTGCAGTTCACTATAAGAGGAGAATAAAAATTTCCCCCACTGATAAATCAACTTTTGGTTAGTTCTTGGTTTTGTGTTTGTTTTTTAGCTAAACTGCACTTCCAATTTCCAAAGCCACATCCTGATCATGAAATGAGGTTGTCTTCAAAACAATTTCAGAAATACATAGATTTGGTTGTATCTGAACTCAGGGGGAATGAAGATCAAATTCTGGAAAGTATGGTGGAATTTCTGATGAATAATCTAAAGAGGAGCCACACTGAGGGTCTGAGGAATAGTGCCAGACGAAAATGGCTACACCAAATCCAATATGCAGCACAGAAAAGTGGGGTGTCCCTGGAGCCAGTGTATACGGAGACATTTAAGGCCCTCACCCAGGTATGTTTTCTAAAGTGATATATATGAGGAAACGTTTCCTCAGAGTAGGTGATATACAATGATTGCAAAAGAGGAACATACTGCATTCTCTTGAAAAATCACCTCTCTGCTTCCATCTTACCCACTGGCAATCATTCTAGTTGCAAATCTCCTAGAGGTTGGAGCATCTGTAATGTACTAGAATGAATAAAACATCTACAGTAGCACCTACAGTGCATATTGCAAGGGGACATGCCAAATCTATTAAGAATAGAGTATAATTGTCTTAACACAATAATTAAGTAAGTGAGGTCAAGGCTATGGTAACCAGTTTGATGTAAGCATTCCAAATTGTATATACAATCAGCACATTGTACCCCATAAATGCATTAATGTACACAGTTATGATTTAATAAAAAAAATTAAGAGAAAAAAAGAAAAGATGTCTTGGAATTTCTAATTTCCTTTGTGCTGAGAGTCAAATAAACCTAGAATAGACAATAGATAGAGAATGAAAAATAACCAATAAGGAGATGTGCAAGGAGTTCAAGTTGCATCTCCCAGCCATGATATTTTGAGGGTCAGTTTAAAAGGGAGCAATTTAAATCATAAATATAAAGTAGAATCCAATATCACACAGTATTTTACGACACTGACTAGAATCAAGCTAAGACTGTTTCACAATCCTGTCACTTTGAACACATGGCCCCCAGGGGCCACTAGCCATAGCCTTTCCACCTCTTCAGAGAGTTCCTGATTCCTGCTCCTCCCATGCAGAGAGAGCAGAGGGGCCTTCTACATAGATCACGAATCCATTGATCCAGGCAATGGCTCACCAGTCATCTCAGCTAAATAGTAACAATGAAATCATATCTTGAATGGCTCAGTTTCCTAATGTGGATGGAAACGGTGCATCAGGACCAGGAGACAACTCAAGATGAAGCACTACTCAAACTTGCTTCAGAGATCTGTGTTATCCTAAGAGAACCAATTTATGGATATGTTCAATGTGTGCATTAACACATACTATTGTTAATAACATAATATTTTAGGTATAGAGAACTTTCAGTTATTTTAATTAGAAACAGTAGTTGTAGTGAGTCTGCAGTCTTAAGCCTCAGGAAATTCAGTCCTGAAATGACATAGATAAAATATCCAAATATCTCAAAAATTGCTTGAAGGGAGGCCAAAGCAGCTGGATCGCCTTAACTCAGGAGTTTGAGACCAGCCTGAGCAAGAGGGAGACACCTGTCTCTACTAAAAATAGAAAAAAATACCCAAACATTGTGGTCAGCGCCTATAGTCCCAGCTACTCAGGAGGCTGAGGCAAGAGGATTGCTTAAGCCAGAAAGTTTGAGGTTGTGACGCCAGGGCACTCTACCAGAGTGACAGAGTAAGACTCTGTCTGGAAAAAAAAATGCTTTGGAATGTTTTTTTCCTATTCACATCATATTAGAGGGTCAAGAATTTGAGTGAAATGAAGGCATATTCTTGCTCCAGTTCCTTAAAATCAATATTTTTAACGAAGCCCAATTTGACTATAACTCAAAGGGATCCAAGTTCTAAACCTCTAAATTTGAGTAGATTTGAGAGGATTTTTGTTTTTGTTTATCCAGTAAACCAATCAAATTGAGGTGAAAGCTATGGGAGAGAAATTATTCTACTCCCTAAAACTCAATTTCAGGGGACAGTTGTGGTGTCAGCCTTTTCCCCACTGCCTGCAAATGGTAATGTCTGCATTACCTATTCAGGAAAATGAAATTATTTGGGCCAGATACCCAAATAGGCTAATGAAGGGAAATATATTAGGGGAGTTCTTTGGCTGTTAGCAAATACACGTTCAAATTTTTCGCCATAGGATGCTGATGCCCATGGAAATAAGAAGATCAGTGCTCATATCTCCCTCTTAGAAGAAAACCAACAACTGCCTGATAGAGGAAATGTTCTGTTGAGGAATGTGGCTTGTACCTTAGATGATGCTCCATTTGTATTGAACAAAGTGCTCTACAGGGACATGAAGGGAATCAGGTAAGAACTTCTTGAGGAAGTTGGTTTCATCCTTCTGAAAAAATAATTCCCTATCTGAAGCAACTAGCATCCAAATCCTCGTCAGCTGTCAAAGGAGAAACGCCTCAAGTCACCAGTGCTTCTACAGTAGGAGCTGATGGGCGTCCAGCCTGGATGATTTCACCTGGGCATTTCTACAGCTCAACCTTTGGCAATGATTTGCCACACGGGGACTCTGCTTCACAGTATCAGCTCAATTATTCCTGCCTGCTCTGTAAGTTACGTCTCCAGCATCATTTCTGTGCATATGTTTTCTCTGTAAAGCTCTAAGCTTGTTAGATAGATAGATAGATAAAAATATATATGTATATATATATATATAAAGATGTAAGCTTATTTTTTTTAAAACCTTTCTTTCAGGTCAGACCCTTCAAATTGGTAATCTTACCTGAGTTGACTTCTCTGACATTTAATGCCAATGATTGTGAATGGAGACTCAATCTAGTTTCCCCCATGGCTTAATCTAAATCTGCCTCTTGTGCCTTTCTCCTATACTCATATTCTTTTTCCTCAGCTTTACAGTAGTGGATGAAGGGAAGCCAATTCATGTCCCCCAAGTTCAGTACCATGGGAACATCTTCTTCTGGAACAATACCCGTCAAAAGAATGATTGTAATGGCTCATTCCTGGCCCTGCCTCTTCAGGATACATATATGAGGATCTTTGGTGTCTTGGCTGTTGATACTCTTAAAGATCCCCGTGAAATAAGTATCTTCCTACCTCATGAGATTCGATTCTATCAGGTAAGTCACAGATGTCTATAAGAGCAATGGTACGATGGTCTCTCTGATTCTTTTAGAAAGTGAAACCTGAAACCAGTTGAGAGTAAAGCCATGCATATAGACAAAGTCATCGTACTTACTCCAGTTCCCTGCATGTACATTTTAGTCTTTGGAGAGTTTACCCATTACTTATGGAAATGCTTAGTTTCCCTGTGAAGATTGTTAAAATGTGTCCCATAGCATTGATCACAGAAATGGAATTTTGTTCTATAAAACAAAAACCCATCCATTAGACCACTAAGACTTGCAAAGTAGGAGTGAACTTTTAAAAGAGACATATTTGTGTTTTATTAATAGTGGTACCTAGAAATCCTTTGTTCCTTCCACAAATGGCGCTAAAGTTGATATGCATACCCATAGCTCTTGATTTCAGTGTTATAGTTTTTGAAGAAGAACAGAGAAAAAAAGCCTAAGTCTTTCTTGAGTATTTGTGTTTTCAAATTATGTTACAAAAACAACAGGCACTTTTTTTTTTTTTTGAGGCTGAGTCTCAACTCTTGGGCCTAAGCAATTCTCTTGCCTCAGATTCCCAGTATCTGGGACTACCAGTGCCCACCACAACACCGGGCTATTTTGTTGTTGTTGTTGTCATTGTTGTTTTGCAGGCCCAGGCTGGGATGGAACCTGCCAGCCCCAGTGTATGTAGCTGGTACCCTAACCACTGTGCTCCAGGCACTGAGATGACAGGCACTTTTAAGGCTATGAAATAGCGAGACCATTTCTACAAGCATTTTGATCGAATTTTATGAGTAAAAAGTACAATGCAGGAAGATTGAAAGCCTTCACAGAGGCAGTGGACTGTGGGCTATAGCAGCAAGTTAGAAACTTGCCATACCCTTCTCATGTGTTCCCCCATAAGCCTTGGGGGAACGAATGTTTACTTGTTATGTTTATTTACCATTATTTTTCATTTTCTCTTTCCACTTGCTGGTTAGATAACTCAGGAAGGTGGTAGACTCTTTCTCTGGACCTCTTTTTAATAGTAAGATTAATTCTTATCTGGCATAAGAATGATGTGTGAGTAAAATGCAGGCTTGGTGCCCACAGGTTATGGCACCAGCCACATACACCAAGGCTAGAGGGTTTGAACCTGGCCAGGGCCAGCTAAACAACAATGACAACTGCAACAAAACATAGCAGGGTGTCATGGCAGGCACCTGTAGTCCCAGCTACTTGGGAGGTTGAGGCAAGAGAATCGCTTAAGCCTAAGAGTCTGAGGTTGCTGTGAGCTGTGATGCCACAGGACTCTACCAAGGGCAACATAGTGAGACTGTGTCTCAAAAAAAAAAAAAAAAAAAAAGAAGAAGTAAAATGCAGTAGTATGGAGTTCTTAGTTGGTGAACTATATATAGTCTTGTTAGAGAGTTTGTCAAAATGAATTATAAATTGTCTCTAACCCTTGGAGATAAAAGGCTCCTGAGTTGCCCTCGATGGCTTGAATCCTAATATAAAATGCATATAATTGAAAAACTCAATTCAGTTCAAGTTGGCAGGGGAGGAGAGAGGGGAACGGGGAGGAAGAAGGGGGATTGGTGAGTTCCCACCCAATGTGCACAATATAAGGGTACACAGCACACCTCCTGGGTATAGGACACAACTGAATGTTACCTAACAAGTGCAAACATTGTAACCTAATAGTTTGTACCCTCATGTTAATCTGAAATTTTTTTTAAGGGAGAAAAAATACATATAATTTTTAAGAATTTGTGACTCCTAGGGAGTTTTTTTTGACAACCCCACAGATGAATTCTAATGATTTGCCATCCCTTCTTCATCTCTTTTTGCCTGTTGGAGGACTGTGTAATCTAGCATGTTGCAAGCCTTGGAACCAAACATGTCCTATACTGTGAAGCAGGGACAGCAGTCATGTATAGATGCAGACATTAACACTGGCATCAGATCAGGGAAGTTCCTATCCATCTGCACAAGGCTGGCATTGGTTCTTAGCTTTTAAACTTTTTTTTTTTTTCATTTCAAAGAGTATCTTGGCTGAGCATGGTGGCTCATGCCTGTAATCCTAGCACTCTGGGAGGCCAATGTGGGTAGATTGCTTGAGCTCAGGAGTTCAAAACCAGCCTGAGCAAGAGTAAGGCCCCATCTCTACTAAAAATAGAAAAAAACCCTAGCCAGGCATTGTGGCAGGCTCCTGTAGTCCTGGCTACTCAGAAGGCTGAAGCAAGAGGACTTCTCAAGCCCAATAGTTTGAAGTTGCTGTGAGTTATGACACCATGGCACACTACCCAGGGCAACAGAGAGAGACCCTGTCTCAAAAAAGAAAAAAATAAAGAAAAAATATCTTGTTATTCTCTGACAGAACAAATCACAAATTTCACTGGCTATTAGACAGCGTAAAAATCTCTTTCTACCTTTGATGTCTTAATCCTTTTCTCATAGTAGTATCTGGAACACTGCCTTTTGAAAACTGATAATAATTTGTAGGAGGTAGATTATAATTAAGTAAGAAGATAATCCAATTAATGTATTACTGATTAGTTCTTTACTAAAGAAAAAAAAGACAGTTTGAATTTTCTGTTCCAACAGGGGGTTGCCGGTGTCTTTAGCACTGCCTACCACTTTGTCCACAGCCGGGAGCACATTCTCCACGTCGTGATCACTGGCATCGGCTGGCTCTATAATAACATCACATCCAGCATCGCCTCCATCACTACTTACCTTGTAGAGCCCAGCCCAAACCAGGTGGGCAAGGCTCAGCAGTGTTAGACTTCTCAGAAATAACAGTGTTTCCAGATGTTATACTCTTGATAATGTTTTAAAACCATATTAATTAGCTATTAGGATAATTGGGGTTCTATTTCCCATGACCCCAACTCAAGAACTGTGGTTGTGACCGGAATCTACCCCAAACTGCCTTAGGCAAAGGGGAGAATTGACTGACTCACCTACCAAAATGATGAAAGGGGAGAAGTCAAGCCGGCTTCCCAGTTGACCAGATCCAGGGATTCCATGCACTCAGGGCTCTTGTTCTTTATCTCTCTGCTTCTCATGTTTACTTGTGTCTGCACTTTGCCTTTGTCCTTCCAGCTAAAAATGGGCTCTCTCCACAGGGCAAGTCAGATGTTAGTGAAAGCGTCAGTAAAAAGTTCCAATTTGGAAAATCCAAGAGAGGAAACTCTTTTTGACTCATCCTGAGATGTGTTCCTTTAACTGGGGTGAAGAGTTTGCAGTACCTGGCAACACCCACCAGAATCATGGGCGATGTGGGAAGGGAGGAAGGACTGCTGTTTTAGAAGGATACAATTACATCACACCAATATTTTTCTAAAGGCACCCTGTGTGATGAATCCTTGCTGAACATTTGCTTTGCTCCTCACCTAACTTTAACATTAGGATTTTCCATATCATGAGAATGGATGGAAAGGTACCTTCCTTTCAAAAAGGCTGATCGACACCGGGAGGTGCCTGATCGGGTGGTGATGTCGCTTGGTTGGCTCCCAGTCTCTTGGCTCCCAGCAGATCCCTTTCTGCTTCCTTCCTGGCTTCTTTTCTTTTCTTCCCCCAAAGTCCCTACTTCCCTCCCTCAGTGGCTGGGCCAGTCTGACCAGGCCTTAGTCAAAGAAGGAAGAGTCATGGAGCTCTCAGTAGAGAGTCAGTAGCCAGGCTGTGGAGATAGAGAATGCCTTGTAATTGGCACTGCCCCTGCGGGTGCCTCCAAGTGCCTTTAGGACTAGGTACCAACATGGTGAGAACAAAGTGTGTGGGGTACTGGGAGGATTCAGAACAGCTTTGTCAAGGACTTTTGGGCACCATGGAAAAGGCCAAAATACATGCTCAGTGAGTAGGGTACCAGCTGCATATACCAAGGGTGGCAGGTTCAAACCTGGCCCCAGCCAAACGCAACAAAAAATAGCTGGGCGTTGTGATGGCCACCTGTAGTCCCAGCTACTTGGGAGGCTGAGGCAAGAGAATCGCTTAAGCCCAGGAGTTGGAGGTTGCTGTGAGCTGTGACACCACAGCACTCTACCCAGGGTGACAGCTTGAGACTCTGTCTCCAAAACAAAAAAAAGAAAAGGCCAAAATAGTCTAAAAGCATTCAGCATTCAGCATGACCTCAGCAGCATGTAGTTTTAGAATCAAGACTCCTTGAACAAAGCCACAAAGTTAACAGTCCATGAGCCAAGGCCATCTCACGGTGGTGAAGAAGACCATGCTAAAGGTGGGGGAACCACCCCACAGCCAGGGGATGAGTGGGGTCACAGCAAGGCAGGACCAGAATAGCCTACCCAAGTTTGTAGTCAGAGGTTTTATCTGAGATAGGAAACACTATGGCGAAGTTTTGGTGTTAAAAATGACAGCAAGAGGCTCAGTGCCCATAACACAGTGGTTACAGCACCAGTCACATACACCAAAGTTGGCAGGTTCGAACCTGGCCCAGGCCAGCTAACCAATAATGACAACTGCAACAAAAAATAGCCAGGTATTGTGGCAGGTGCCTGTAATCCGAGCAACTTGGGATGCTGAGACAAGATAATCACTTGAGCCCAAGAGTTTGAGGTTGCTGTGAGCTGTAACGCCATGGCACTCTACCGAGGGCAACATAATGAGACTCTGTCTCAAAAAAAAAAAAAAAAAAGAAAGAAAGAAAGAAAGACAGCAAGAACCTGTCTCTACTAAAAATTGAAAAATTAGGCTGGTGTGGTGGCCTGTAATTCTAACATTCTTGGAAGCCAATGTGGGTGGATTGCTTGAGGAGATCGAGACCAGCCTGAGCAAAAGCGAGACTCTGTCTCTACTAACTAGAAAAAACTAGCTGGGCTTCATGGCATGAGTCTGTAGTCCCAGCTACTTGGGAGGCTGAGGCAAGAGGATCCCTTGAGCCCAAGAGTTTGAGGTTGCTGTGAGCTTTGATGATGCCATAGCACTCTACTCAGACCAATAGAGTGACACTCTGTCTCAAAATAAAATTAAAAATTAGTGTGGTAGTGAACAATTATAGTCCAGCTGTTTAGGAAGCTGAGACAAGAGGATCACTTGAGCCTGGGGAGTTTGGGGATGTAGTGAGCTACATTCACACCATTGCACTCCAGCCTGGGTGACCAAATGAGGGACCCTGTCTTTAAAACAAAACAAAACCCAACAAACTGAGTATGGCTATAGGGATAGCTTTTTTTTTTTTTTGAGACAGAGTCTCATTATGTCACTTTGGGTAGAGTGCTGTGGCATCACAGCTCACAGCAACCTCAAACTCTTGGGCTTAAGCGATTCTCTTGCCTCAGCCTCCCAAGTATCTGGGACTACAGGCGCCTGCCACAACACCTGGCTATTTTTTTGTTGTAGTTGTTGTTGTTTAGCAGGCTCAGGGGGGCTTCAAACTCGCCAACCTCAGTGTATGTGGCCAGCACACTAACCACAGAGCTATGGGTGCCAAGCCTAGGGATAGCTTTTTTAAAGAACTCAACTATCATAACTTCCTAAGCCTCCCCCTTCCCTTCTGCAGCCCCTCTAGATCCACTTTCCTCTAATTCTCCAGCCTATTTCATGCCTCAAAAAGTGACAATATCACTGGGCAGCTTGACACTTTGGCTTCTGTTTGGGCTTGTCCAATGAGAGACACCAATAAGAAACTGCAGGACAGCAGGAGTAAATGTTTATGCTTACTGGCCCTTTCTCTGCTAGGTTGCTATGGGTTGGCTGGGTTTCTCTAGTAGGGCCACATCCACTTGAGTCAGGCTGTCCTCTCCCTACAGCTGTCCTGTCCAGGATCTAGTAATTGCTTCCTCCCTTTGCCCCTTCATTATTACTAGTCCAGGATTCTAAACAGTGCCCAGACCTTATAAATAGTCTCTATTAAGCTCCCCTTAAATTAACCAGCTCTCATATGCCATCTGTTTTCTTCTGACACCCTGACTGATACAAATTGTAAAGTAGATCCTGAGATACCTCACCTACTTCATACCTACGTTCTTATAAATACTGAGTCACAGAGGAAAAAATGCTTGTTCTGATGCCAATAGACATAAATGAGGAGATTCAAATTGTCTTAGGTATGCAACTTGGGCTATTTTAGTTTATCACCAGAAGCACGTATGTCTATTTCTTTAGAGTACTGTCTTTATTAAACAGGTAACTGTGGTAGGCAGAATAATGCCCTCCCCCCAAAGATATCTATATCCTAATTTTTGGAACTGTGAAAATGTTACTTTACATGGCAAAAGGGACTTTGCAGATGTGGTTACAATTAAGGAATTTGAGATGAAGAAGTTACCCTGGATTATCCAAGTGGGCCCAACCCGATCTTATGAGGCCCTAAGAACAGAGAACCTTTTCTGGCTGTGATCCCTCAGGGATGAGGGGGAACAAGAGAGGAGTGAGGAACATGGCATTCCACATTCCATCACTAGCTCTGAAATGCATAGGGCTTTGTCCAAAGACCCAAGGTCTTTACCCACTAAGGGCAGATAACAGCTGGTAAGAAAACCAAGACTTCCTCTGGTCGTGAGAAAAACAAATGGCTCAAATGTGTGACTGGTGTGCTATCTTAAGTCACAGCACTACAGGCTTTTTTTTTTTCAGACAGAGTCACAGTCTGTCACCCTCGGTAGAGTGCTATGACGTCATAGCTCACAGCAACCTCAAACTCTTGGGTGCAAGTAATCCTCTTGCCTCAGGCTCCCTAGTGGCTGGGACTACAGGCACCTACCACAATGACCAGCTATTTTTGGAGACTCCAGCTCAGGCTAGTCTCGAACTCCTGAACTCAGGCAATCTACCAGCCTCGGACTCCCAGAGTGCTAGGATTATAGGCATAAGCCACAGAGCTGGCCGTGAGAAATGACTTTAATCTTTATAAAACAGCTAAGAATGTGGGGGTTGAGAGAAAATTCATGATCTTGGTCTGGGGAAGATGGCCAAGATGGAACAATTATGAGAAGGTTGGTACATTGACTACATAAAAATGTACAATTATCTAGCACCAAAATTATAAAGAAGATTAAATTGGCCTCTGAGAGGCCAGGGCAGGAGGATCCCTTGAGCTCAGAACTTTGAGACCAACCTAAGGGAGAATGAGATAGGAGTGAGATAAGTGAGACAGGAAATAGCTGGGCGTTGTGGCAGGCGCCTGTAGTCCCAGCTACTTGGGAGGCTGAGGCAAGAGAATCTCTTAAGTTCAAGAGTTTGAGGTTGCTGGGACACCACAGCACTCTATAGAGGGTGACATAGTGAGATTCTGTATCAAAAAAAAACAAAACACAATTTGGTAGACTAGCCTAAGCAACATAGCCAGAACCTGTCTCTGCAAAAAATATAAAAAGTAGCTAGGCAGAGTGATCCATGACTGTAGTCTCAGGTACTCTGTATGCTGAGGCAGGAGGATGCCTTGAGCCCAGGAGGCTGTGATGACAGGCACTGCACTCTACCCCCAGCAATAGAGTGAGGCAAGAGAATCTCTCAAGCCCAAGTGTTTGAGGTTGCTGTGAGCTATGATGTCACAGCACTCTACCCAGGACAACTGTCTCAAAAAAAAAAAGTTGGGGAGAACACTTAAGGTCACAGAGTATAGATAGAAAGCATTTCATCTTCCAAGCACCATTCAGCATACAGACCCTACAGATTATTTTATCACAGTTTCCTTTTTATTCCAAGAATTAGTTTTTAAAGGAATTATTCATAAAAACCCCTACCCTCATTATTTCTCCCAATTGAATTTCTCTGTCCTATAGTTTAGTGTATTTTACAGAATATGTTAATATTGCTTTCTTAGAAATAAACTAATCTCAGGCTGGGCGCGGTGGCTCATGCCTGTAATCCTAGCACTCTGGGAGGCCGAGGTAGGTGGGTAGCTTGAGTTCAGGAGTTTGAGACCAGCCTGAGCAAAAAGCGAGACCCCTGTCTCTACTAAAAATAGAAAAGCTGAGGCAAGAGGATTGCTTGAGCCTGAGTTGGAGGTTGCTGTGAGCTATGATTCTATCCAGGGTGACAGCTTGAGTTTCTTTTTTTTTTGTAGAGACAGAGTCTCACTTTTTCGCCCTCGGTAGAGTGCAGTGGAATCACTCCAGCAACCTCCAACTCCTGGGCTTAGGCGATTCTTCTGCCTCAGCCTCCCAAGTAGCTGGGACTACAGGCGCCCGCCACAACGCCCGGCTATTTTTTTTGTTGTTGCAGTTTGGCCGGGGCTGGGTTTGAACCCACCACCCTCGGTATATGGGGCCGGCGCCCCACTCATTGAGCCACAGGCGCCTCCCGCTCTTGTCTTTTCTAATGTGTTTTTCTCATAACATGATGGATTTTAGTTGGCATGTTTGCGGGCATAGTGGTTTTTTTTTTTTTTTTTTTTTTAGACAGAGTCTCACTGTATCGCCCTCTGTAGAATACCATGGTGTCACAGCTCATAGCAACCTCTAACTCTTGGGCTTACGTGATTCTCTTGCCTCAGCCTCCCAAGTAGCTGGGACTATAGGCGCCTGCAACAATGCCCAGCTATTTTTTGTTTAATTGTCATTGTTTTTATTTGGGCTGGGTTCGAGCCCGCCACCCTCAGTGTATGTGGCTGGTGCTGTAACCACTGTGCTATGGCACTGAGCCAGTGGGCTTTTCTTGTACAAAAGATTTGAATCCTAAGATAGCATATCTGTTTAAGTGGTTTTTTTTGGTAGTTTGTACATGCAATGTTGGGATAAATATAGCAGCACAAAAACTATATGTTAATAGCTACGATTCAGTCTCCTGTCTCAGAACAGCAAGCTACCGTGTCATCAGGATACAGATACGAAATGAATGTAGTTGACCATTGTGTCTATATGGATAGATCTTTTTGAGCTAAAAAAGAGTAAGATTATAAAAAATACCATGCTAAGATCATTCTGTTTTCCTGCATCCTGTTGCAGGTTCCAGTAACAGCCATGCCTTGTTAATGTTGCCTCACTCTTGCAGTTCCCTTTTATTTCCAAGATCTTCAATGTCACCCCAGTGCCTGCTCATGAAGGGTAAGACAGTGGCGTGGGTGCTGGCCGGGTGTGCCAGGGGCAGGTTCTGATGATGCTATTGTGCGCTTAGTTACCCACAGTGCGTTATTGTTTTCATGGTATGAATAGTAATTTTTTTGCTAGTATGCACTTATGTGTGAATAAATACAAGAAAGCAATTGTTTAATTGGTAGCATCTACGTTCAGAGTCAGGAATGATGTTACCAAACAAGCACAGGTTGCCCACACAGGTGGCTGTGATAGTGACACCTTTATTCACCAGCGGTTCAGTATACACAAACGTTGTTTCATGCGCAAAATTATTAAAAATATTGAAAAAAATTAGGCTTTGTATATCAAATATAGATGAAACATCAGTGAATTTCATGTTTAGACGTGGGTCCCTTTCCTAAGATATCTCATTATGTATATGCAAATGTTCCAAAATTTGAAAAAATGTGGAATCTGAAGTATTTCTGGTCCCAAGCATTTTGGATAAGGGATATTCAACCTGTAAACACTAAGACCTGACCTTGTCCCTCTGCTTTTTCCCAGTGCATGAATGACCAGAAGGCGTTCTTTGGACTAAGAGCGGGGGTAAAAATATTCAAGGCAGACAGGTGCTAAGTCTCTGCAGCAGGCAGAATCATGTGAGGAAGAAATAAACTTCTATCTTGTTAAAGCTACTAGTACTTGGAATATCTTTTTTTTCTCTCTCTCTTTGTTCCCAAATGAACTGTGAATATTTATTTTAGGTATATTTCATTTACATAGCATCTAGTTGGATTTGTAAGCTTGTTTGGGAGTTTCCGTCTCTAATAATAGGAATTTAGATTATACATATATTATGTGATCTTATGGACATTTAGCCTTGTGCCTGTCATCATGTTTTAAAATTTATTATACTCGTTTCCTTTTTTTCCCTTTTCCCTTATTGATTTTATAACTTTTTTCTTCCATTTTTTCCCTGTTCTATTATTTTCTATAATGTTTTGGAAATTATATATAACTTCTATAGTGGTTTTTTAATAATCATCTTCCAATTCATATTTTCATTCAGTGCCTACAATTAGTTATTATGCATTTATTGCTCAAGTGCAAAACAAGAATCTTAACCTATTCCACTTCAGTTTTCCTCATCTTACCACTTTCTATGTTGAGATTATCTTTGATTTTTGATCTAAATTGTTATGTATTTTAAAATAAAGAATCTACAAAGAACTCAAACAAATCATCAAGGAAAAAAAAACCTATCAAAAAGTGGGCAAAAGACATGGACAGAAGTTTGTCAAAGGATGAGAGAGAAATGGTCTACAAACGTGAAAAAAAAAGATCAACCTCTCTAATCACGAGGAAAATGCAAATTAAATCCACAATGGGATACCACCTTTCCCTTATCAGAATGGTTATTATTAAAAAGGCAAATAAAGGCTCGGCACCTGTGGCTTAAGGTTCCAGCCACATACACCAGAGCTGGCAGGTTTGAATCCAGCCTGGGCCTAAACAACAATGACAACTGGCTAGGCATTGTGATGGGTGCCTGTAGTCCCAGCTACTTGGGAGGCTGAGGCAAGAGAATCGCTTAAGCCCAGGAGTTGGAGGTTGCTGTGAGCTGTGATGCCATAGCACTCTACCCAGGGCGACAGCTTGAGGCTCTGTCTCAAAAAAAAAAAAAAAAAAGAAAAAAGGCAAATAAAAAAAGTACCCCAACAGATGCTGGTGGGGATGGGGCACTGTGGTGGGACCATGAATTAGCACAACCACTATGGAAAATAGTATGGAGATAAATAAATAGTATGGAAAATAGTATGGAGATACTCAAGAAAATAAATGTAGAGCTACCATTCAACCCAGAAATCCTATTACTGGGTATCTACACAAAGGAAGTCATTTTATTAAAAAGATGCCTGCACTCAAATATTTATCACAGCACAATTCACAATTGCAGAGATGTGGAACCAACCCAAGTGGCCATAGCTCATGAATGGATATAGAAAATGTGATGTACGGTATATATACCATGGAGTACGACTCAACCATAAAAAGGAACAAAATAATGTCATTTGCAGCAGCTTGGATGGAACTGGAGGCCATTATCCTAAGTGAAAAATCCCAGGAATGAAAACCAAATAAATGGAGCTAAACAGTGGTTCACGATGGGCACAAAGAGATGTAAAGGTCATTGGAAACCAAAAAGCAGGGAGGGTGAAAGGGGACGTGTGGGGTACTTACCTGTTGGGTACAACAAACACTATTCTGGTGCCAGGCAAACCAAAAGCGCCAACTTAAGCATTGTATAAGGTATTCATGTCACAAAAGGTGTTTGTACCCCCTTAATATTTTGAAATTAAACCCCCCCCAATAATTATTTGAACTGAACTATAAGTTTTTTTTTTTTTTTTTTTTAAAGAGCTGAGGTTTCTCTATGTTGTCCAGGCTAGCCTTAAACTCCTAGGCTCATGTGGTCCTCCCACTTCAGCCTCTTGAGTAGCTGGGATTACAGCTGGTGGCACCGGCTGAACTGGAAGTTTTACTGGTTTTTTTGCTTAGTACTTTTTTGTGTACCATATCTTCCTTTTGGTCTTTTGTCTTTTTGCCTCAACTCTTGTGTAACCACATTCTGTGATAGTTGTGTGTTCATGTGCTGTCTTGCTAGATGAGTGAGGACCCACTTTTGCATCTCTTACCTTGGGCCTGTAGCAGGGATGTTATACCTGTTTGCTGAATGAGTGCAAGCCTCTTTCTTCCATCTTCCCTCAGCCCTGTGCTTCGCTTTGCTATCCTGTGTTTGGGTGTGCACTGGTTTCTTTCTGTCTAGATACCTGGGTGGTACCAGAACCACCAGACTCTCTGCCCTGCTGACGTGAATCATGAGAGCTTGCCGGAAACAGAGCAGATCTCTGGAGGGGAGGTCTGTGCTCTGCCGTCTGACCCTCTGTCAGTTGCTGAAATGTATTTACCTAGACATTTACATGTCTGGAGACACAGAGTATTCAAGGTGGAGATAAAAGAGATAAAAGCACCGATACAGAGGCAGCTGTGCATCATGTATGATCTTGGCTCATGTGAGAACTGAGGAAACTTGGTCTCTGGTCTTAGATGGGGGAAGAATCTTCAGACAGTAAATGTATTTATTTAGCCATACAGTCTGGATATGAGAGGCAGGATCATTCCATAAAGAACATAATCTACTGATTTGTTCTGCTATGCTGTGCTATTCCTCTTACCCCATGGGGAGAATACTCTACAGAACCCTGGATGTTTCGGGTGGTTTACCCTGGGCCTACATTTTACATTGATTAAATTTCATACTATTACTTCTTCACTTGGGATAACACTCTAAACTTTTTCCCTCTTTTGTTTACACCTTGAAGGCATTTATTGGTTATTATCATGGCTCCCTAGCTGCCCTGGTTGTTGCTTGGCTGGGCAGTTCATTCTTAATTTTTATTTTTATTCTTTGCCTCTTTACTTCTGCCTTTCTTATTTCTACTTTTTTTTTTCCCTCTGGCTTATGTCTACATAACGTTAGACTTTGCTCCAGAAGTCTTCAGAGAGTTCTTTGGGTAATCATTGCTCCTTTGCGGCTGCTATAACAAAATGCCATAGATTGGGCAGCTGACCAACAACAGACATTGACATAGTATTTCTCATACTTCTGGAGACTGGCAAGTTCATGGTCAAGGTGCTGGTGATTCAGTGTCTGCTTAGGGTCTGTTTTCTGGCTTCTAGATAGAGTCTTCTAGCTGTGTCCTCATGTGGCAGAAGAGATGAAGCACCTCTCCGGGGTCTCTTTTATAAAGGCACTAATCCTATTCCTGAGAATCTACCTTCAAGATCCAGTCATCACCTAACCATCTGACCTCGAGATACCATCACCTTGGTGATTAGGTTTCAAAATATGAATTTTGAGGAGACTCCAGCATTGAGACATTGAGACCATAGCAACTCTCTTTTGTTTTCCTTTTTTTTTAAGAGAAAGAGAGAGGCTCACTCTATTGTCCCAGGCTAGCATGCCGTGGTGTCGGCCTAGCTTCTAGCAACCTCAGACTTTTGGGTTCAAGCCATCCTCCTGTCTCAGCCTCATGAATAGCTGGGTCTACAGGCACCTGCCATGACACTATTGATTTTTTTTCCTATTTTAATACAGATGGGGGTCTCACTTTGCTCAGGCTGATTTTAAACTTCTGAGCTCAAGGGATCCTCCTGTGTTGGCCTTGCAGAGTACTAGGATTATAGGTGAGAGCCACCATGCCTGTCCTGTTTTCCTTTTTCTTAGTGAAAATTATTACCAGGAGCAGTGTTGTCACAGGGAAAGATAAGTTAGGACATTCACTTGGCACCCTGTACCTTAGGTGAGATCCTACAGTCATGCTGGAGGTGGGTGGTGAACCTGCAATGAAGTGAATCCAGCCAGCACCAGGTGATCCTGCCTACGGTTCCTCCTCTGCTCTTCTCTCACTATCACTCCTTCCTCCATCTTAGTCCATTTTGTGCTGCTGTAATGAAATAGCCAAAACTGGGTAATTCATAAAAACCAGAAATTTACTTCTCACAGTTTTAGAGGCTGGGAAGCCCAAGATCGAGGTGGCAGCCTCTGGGGAGAGCTTCTCTGTGCTTCCAAGATGGCGCCTTCGAAGCTGAGTCTTCTGGAGGGGGCTGTGTCTTCATGTGGCAGAAGGCAGAAGGGCAAAAAGGGGCAAATTCCCTCCATCAAGCCTTTTTATAAGGGCACCTGATCCCATTAGTGAGGGAGCAGCCCTTTTGGCCTAATCATCTCTTAATACTATCACGTTCTCTATACCTGAATTTGAGAAGGGAGGTATTCAATTCATAGAGTCCCCTTGGTATGTAGGAGATAACACATATGGTCAGGCATCTGCAGCCTCAGGCAATAACCCTGATTCTCTGTTTCTCATGGTCATTGATGCTTATCTTCCTTATCAACAGTGAGCCCAAGGAGAAAGAAAGGCAGGTTTTAGCTTTCAGAAGGATGCTATAGGACTGTGTGTGTGTGTGTGTGTGTGTGAGAGAGAGAGAGAGAGAAAGAGAGAGAGAGAGAGAAAGAGAGACAGAAGTGCTCCTTGTCTTAGTCACATATTTAGGTCCATAATAAATAGCTGGCTAATTGATCAAATTCTTGCCTTTCTCTCTGGAATGGCCAGTCTCTGAACTATGTAAAAAGATTCGAGCATTTAAAATCTACAGTCACATGAGATTTCACTCAGAATAGGCCTTTATGAATATTCATGTGGAAGTATTTAGCCTCAGGGTGTGAAATATTAATCTCTTACCTGAGTTTTACATCTAATTCTTTTTCAATGACATAGAAAAATTAAATGTTACCTGCCACCAGGGGCACGATTAGGATCAGTTCTTTGGGTTAAAGCTCTGAAAGAGGAGCTCCCAGGATGTTTTGCTATTCCCCATCCTGTAAGAGGCCACATCTACAAAGGTATAACCATCGTTTTCGTTCAACAGGGATGTCCTATCCATCTTGATTTGACAAGCAAATAATATTAAAGGTCGTTTTTAAATTCTAGAGATAGGAGCAGTCCACGTTATTTTCGTCATATTAGAATGTGTTAGGAAGAGTCCACATTGAAAGAGTACAATGTTTATCAATAGGAACTACAGAGAGGGGACACTCACGGTGATAGACAGTGACATCAGGTACTCTAGCTCGAGTAAGAGAAATTAAGAAATAATATTGAATTACGTTTCTGTTTTGATACATTTTTGTTTATATAACATTTGTATTTTGTTTTCTGGTGGTTGCTTTGAGAGTCCAGATGGGTTTTTGTGAAAGGCTGGAGGTGTATAGAAGAGTGAAGGAAAAAGGATAGTTTTTTAAAAAAAAATTTGCTTTCTCGTTTTTCTTGTAAGAAGTATTCATTGAATAAAATTTAAGACTAATGGGTAAACAAAAAGGAAATTAAAAAAATACTTCTGAACATACCACCACCAA
>CAUYQV010063246.1:0-29409 GCA_963574575.1 Galagoides demidoff
TGGTCCCAGCTACTTGGGAGGCTGAGGCAGGAGACTCGCTTGAGCCCAGGAGTTGGAGGTTGCTATGAGCTGTGATGCCATGGCACTCTACCCAGGGGGATAGCTTGAGGCTCCGTCTCAAAAAAAAAAAAAAAAAAACCAGGCATGACCGCACACTTTTGGCTTAAATACAGGAGCTCTCACAGCCAAATCAAAAAAGTATTTTTCCTGTTAATCCTGAAGTTCTTTCAGAGAGATGTACATGTGCCGTTGAGGGGATTTCCACCACTGAATCCTCTTCCTTGCATGGGAGCCTGAGTACAGCAGCAATAGAACTGGATTAAGGAGTTCACAGGGTCATGCTCTCAGCAACGTCCTCTACTAACTGGAGAACTTTGGATAAAGCTTTTCATGGTTCTACATCTTTGTTTCCTCACTGAGAAAATGTGAACAAAAATACCTACCTGACTAGATTGGGAAATGATTGTAAGTGTATGTCATAAATTGTCAAGTACTATGTGCCTTCAAGTAACTTAGAAAAATAGTTAATGAAAGAATGAAATTTTTCTCCTTATCATGAGATATTCTTGCCTTGCCATCTCCTCCTAAACTGCACAGATTTTTATGTTTTTTTAAAGAGGCACAATTATTCCACAATACAGAATAGTATTGAAAATCTGAAGGTTGGAAGCATGTTTATAGTGGGATCTGGAAGAGATTCCATATTAATGAAAGGTTTTTTTTTTTTCAAAAAACATTACAGCAGATTTGGTGGTGCATGGTCCAACTCAAATAAACAAAAAACTACTCTTCTTAAAATTGGAAGAAATAATGAGGAATGTGTTTATTTTTCACAACATAGGCTCCGCAAGTCTGGCAGAATATCTGAAGTTATGAATTCGTGCCCTCTGCAGCTGGCTCACACCAATGTCAATTCTGGTTTGAGAATGTTCTTTCTTTCACTGCCAACTGGGATCTTACTGAGGTTCTGAAAGCCTATGTCACTTTGTTTTCTAAGGTTTCAACTGAGTTTTACTTTGCAGATAAAATTACTCTAGAAGCAGTTTTAATCAACGGGCTTCATGAGTCAGATTGTTGCAGAGTTCCCTGTGTGCACAGAAGGCTTTATTTTCCCTGTTTAGTTACTTTAGAAACGTTTCTGCATTCATTGATAATTCACTTTACTTTTACCCAAGACACACACTGCCCTTGAAGATCACTTGATATCTTTTGCCTTGGTTGGATGTCAAATATGTTGAACATTTCTAAAAGCCATTTCTCTTTCAGATGACCTATTAAGGTTGTTTCAAGTACTGTGATTCTAAATTGCCTTGCATTTCTCAGTAATAATCTTCTGCTCAAATATCTGGAAGAAAAGTTGCTTACTGTACCCTCTAGTGGCGATTGTGACATTCCTTTGAAAACAAATATGTGTTTATCTCCTTTTTTTGCCTTTTCCTGTAAATTGAATGCACAACGTAAAAGATTTTTATCAACCTTTAAGGAGATACAAATAATAGAATCATTTGTATTTTACCATCTTGGTGTTTATAATGGCATCAAAAGTTGTTTCACAGGAGAGCGTCTCATTTCCCTCACATTTAATTAACCTAAATTTTATTTCATTGTTTAAAAAAATATATTCTAATTCTTCTTTTTTCCATTTTGGAATATTTTCATTACTCAGTTATTTAGACTGCTGGAGGACCTTCATCTCCCATAATATCATCTGTATTTAAATGGAGAAGCCCTTTTCATCCATGTTTAGTCATAGTATATTTCATTTTCCAAGAATTCACAACATTTAAAGTAAAATAAAGGAGCCACTTGTGGAATTTTTAATTCCATGAGAACCAGGACTTTATGCCTATGGTTCCTTACCCACTCTTCTGCTATTTCATTCTTTTCGTGCCTGGCTTCCCTGCTATCAATTTTCTCTCTACCCAAAATGGACCAGGGCAAATCTCTGAAATGAAAGAAAGCACACGTTTTGGAAGAGCAGCTGCCAAGCAGACTGCCATCACTCTGTCTATTTTTTTTCTCAGGTAGAAATTTAATTAGATATTTTTATTCTAAAGTTCTTGCTTCCAAACTCTAATGAGTTATAGTTTGCATATGGAGGGTGAGAATGAAAGCAGTTATGAAAAACAAAGGGGATAATCAAGCAGAACAGGTGGTTCTCAACAAAAACTTGAAATTAAGATTTGTCTTCAACTGAGAGTAATTATAAGGTAATCATAAATTAAAATGGCTTTAATAAACAAATAAAAATGTCTTGTTCCTGGGTAAAAAGACTCTGTATTGTAAGTTGTCAATTTCCCTGAATTAACCTGTAAATTCAATGGCATCCCAATAGAATTTGAATAAATTTGAGCAAGTGTTTCTAAAGTTTATCTGAAAGAACATGCAAGTAAGAACGTCCAAAAATAACAGCAACAAAAACTGAAATAAAGGCCATAGAGGGAAGGAATAGACTTAATATATAAAGGTGATATGAAGTCACAATAAATAAAACAATGTGTTCTCAGCTCAGTAAAACCAAGATATCACAAAGGAATAGGGAAAAACAAGGAGTAATAAACTGTATTTTAGTAAAAGCTAATATTGGCATTTTGAATCAGTGAAGAAACAGGAATTGAAGCAACTGATGAACCATTTCCAAAAAAAAAAATACAATGTCCTACTTCTCTCCTCACATCAAAATAGAAGTTCAGTCACCTTCTAAACACTTTTTCTAGGATGAGTTTTCAAACTTAATTGTCATACATTATGGGAGGACAAGAGTTCCTAAATACTTTGAGGGGTGGACTAAACCTCAGTGTGCAGCTTCCCAAGGGGAGAACTTTGAAGGTGACTGTAATGATATTCAGTAATGCGGCATGGAACACTTTTTCTAGAGTGAGTTTGTGAACTTAATTTCAAATATATCCATGTGCTAAATTTTAAAGCCTAATAAAATATTGAAAACAAATATTTTTAGATGTCTTGGAGTGAAGGAACCATTTATGAGCATATTAGGAAACCCAGAGGTCATAAAGAAAAAATACCTATAAATATAACTTTATATAGATTTAAACTTTGAAATTACTTATAAAAATCTTCTGCAGTTATGGTCAAAAGGCAAAAACTAGAAAAATAGTCATAATCTTTGTGAAGACAAAGTGCTAGTTTTCTAATTCACAAAGACGCATCTTTAGTCACTAGGAAAAAGGCAACCCTACAGAAAAATGGGCAGCAGTGGGCATAAAGGGGCAGCAGTGGGCATAAAGGGCAGCAATGGGCATAAAGGGGCAGCAATGAGCATAAAGGGGCACCAGTGGACATAAAGGGGCAGCAGTGGACATAAAGTGGCAACAGTGGATATAAAGGGCAGCAGTGGACATAAAGGGGCAGCAGTGGGCATAAAGGGGAAGCAGTGGACATAAAGGGGCAGCAGTGGGCATAAAGGGGCACCAGTGGACATAAAGGGCAGCAGTGGGCATAAAGGGGCACCAGTGGACATAAAGGGGCAGCAGTGGACATAAAGGGCAGCAGTGGGCATAAAGGGCAGCAGTGGACATAAAGGGGCAACAGTGGATATAAAGGGCAGCAGTGGGCATAAAGGGGCAGCAGTGGGCATAAAGGGGCAGCAGTGGGCATAAAGGGGCAACAGTGGATATAAAGGGCAGCAGTGGGCATAAAGGGGCAGCAGTGGACATAAAGGGGCAGCAGTGGGCATAAAGGGCAGCAGTGGGCATAAAGGGGCAGCAGTGGGCATAAAGGGGCACCAGTGGACATAAAGGGGCAGCAGTGGGCATAAAGGGGCAGCAGTGGGCATAAAGGGGCAATGCACAGAGGAACAAGGTCAAATGGGCAGAAAATGAAAAGATGCTCCACCTCACTGATGATGAAACACAAATCCAAACAGGAAAAATAGAAACACAAATCAAAACATGCTGAAAAAAAAATGCTGATCAGTCTGATAAAGGTCAAAAGAGTTGATAATGCAAAATTTGTGAGCATGTGATGAAGCTGAGAATTTTAGTACTGCAGGTGGCAGTGAAAATGAATACAGTCTTTTTCTGAGGTGAATCTGACAAATAACCATTAAAGTGTTTTTCACTCAGTAATTCTATTTCTATGCTTCTAGGACTTTATCCTATAGAAATACTTTACATGAATGCATAGAGATATATATAAATAAAGCTATTTTAAAATGATTAGAAATAACCCAAATGCCACTACAAAAAATACTATGGCAGTTCCTAAAATAATTAAGCATAAGATTGTCACATGATCCAATAATTTCACTTCTGTGTATAAACACAAAATAACTGAAAGCAGGAACTCACACAGATATTTCTACACCCATGTTCACAGCAGCATCATTCAAAATAGCCAAATAGAAGCAACCCCAGTGTTCATCAACAGATGCCTAGATAAACAAAACGTAATATGCACATACAGTGAAATGTGATTCAGCCATAAAAAGGAAGTAAAATCTGATACATGCTACAACCCTGATGAGCTTGGAAGATATAATATACAGAGTGATATAAACCAGTCCACAAAAGGACAAAGAATGTATGACTCCACTTACATGAGGTCCCTAAAGTAGTCAGGTTCATAGAAACAGAAAGTGGAGGGTGGTTGCCAGAACCTGGGTACAGGGTGTTTGGGAAGTTAGTGTTCAATGGGCATAGAGTTTCATCTGGGGAAGAGGATGGGTAGTAATTGTATGACGATGTATAGGTACTTAATGTCACAAAACTGTAGCTTTGGAATGGCTTAAATGATAAACTTTAAGTTATATATCTTTACAATTGAAAAAAACATGTTGTAGGTTTCTGTGACTTGGGCTATGTCAAAAAAATAAAAAGTGTTGGGTAGTGAATGTTGGGATACTCACTACGCTTACAAGGAAAGACAATTAAGTTCATGAACTCATCCTAGAAAAGTGCTACACACCTCACTATGGTCACACGATGGCTAACGGTAGTACTTCAAAGGTGACTGTAGTGTATTCAGTGATGGAGGATGTAACACTTTTTCTAGGGTGAGTTTGCTAACTTAATTGTCTGACTTCATACTTTATCCACTACAGTATTTTTAAAATAAGTACTTGTCACAATATTTTTTAAATTACCAAAATGTTCGCTAATAAGTTATAGCATAACCGTTAAATGGAATGGCCGGCAACTGTTAGAAAGAGTGAAGAGGACGTACTTACATAGAATGATGTACAAGACATATTTTCAAGTGAAAGAGGAAATGTAAAAGTGTATTAGTTGTTTATGTATTTCTTTTGTAAAAATAAAATTGCATCAAGTTAACCAAAGGTTAGGCCAGCTAATCCAGATGGTGGGAAAAGCATCATCTTTGTGGTTTTCTTCTTGGGGACACAGACCTAGGTCTTACTCTTTTATATGAATGATGGGTTCCCTTCAGCTGATTGACATTTTCCACTGTCAATCATAGTAGGAAGACATTCATCCTGAGATGAGGAATGAGGGCTTAATGAGCAGGAATTAGACTAAGGTGAGAAGAGCATTTTCTTCCTTTTTCTTGGTTCAAGACTTGTGACAGTAAGGGCCAAGAGCCCTGACCTGTCCTTGACTACAAGGAGACAAGCTGATGAGAATTCAGGAAGCTGGCTGGGCCCCCAGAGAAGACTGGGCTTGAGCTTCAGTAGCAATTTATGTTTCCTGGGATAGCTTCCTTCCAGAGTCCTTGTTTTTCTATAAGGGGAGATTATGGTAAAGCCTGTGTCCATACTGGTGGGTGGCGGTCACTGCCAAAGAGCAGCCATGTCTTCAGGGGCAGAGATGATGAATTTCATCCCAGGAATGAAGAAGAACACTTTAACAAGAAGAGTGAAAGGACCCCTGGGACGTATTCCTTAGCACGTGCTAGGCAGCAAAAACTACTAGACTATCTTAAGAGACGTTCTTTGGAGGGGGTTCTATCATAATCAATAAAGAAGATTAGGCTAGAGGTGTCACTATCATGGTTTGAATTAGAGTAATTATAGCCCAGATATTATCTAGGATCTTCCTGACCCTTAAGGATAAAAGTGGTTCAACATCTACCCCTAAGTCCAGGTTCTGTAGGGTCTAAAACTTTCCCAAGTGTTCTGTGAACTTAGGGGAGTCAGGCAGCAAAGGAAGAAAGTGTCTCCCAGCCTTCTCTGCCTCTTGGGCTAGGAGCACCTGCACAGCAATTCTGTGCCCTGTTCTTCTTGTCTCCTGCACAGCAATTCTGTGCCCTGTTCTCTGAAGTCTGGGCCTCAACCAACTCCTTGGCCAACACCTTTAAGATTTCAACTTTTGACCCAATCATTTATCAAGATAATGATTTTCCAAACAAAAACTGGCTGCAACATATGATGAATTTTCAGATCAACAGTTAAGATAACAAAAATACTTCCACCTTATTATCTAATACTGATAGAGAAAGGTAGAAGTAGATAGGCCCCCAAAGGGTGAGGAGATGATTTACTAAACTACCAGTAATAAATTATCTCTAAGAGAGTGAATCAGATTATTTTTATTTTCTTCAATGGGTATTTCCAATGCTTCCTGAATTTTTTAATAAACATGTATCATTCCACTGGAATAGCAAAGGTGAGGCAGACTCAGTCCCGGTCCTTGAGGTGCTCCTGGTCCAGAACATGCTGATGAAACTCGGTGTGATGCAGCTGGTCGGTATGACTTAGCCCTGGCTATCTGAAGAACTGAGATGTCTAATCACATTATCCATTCTTTGGGAAACGTATATTGTTGTAAAACATTCCCTAAGTGGCAAAAACTCTACTTCCTGTCTCCCAGAACTACAATTGTCATCAGTTCCTGAGTTTAATGTGTTTTCCTTCAAATAAAATTAGCACTTGAATTTTTCCTGTCGTTCACACTGTCAGGTTTTAATTGAGAACATCCAAATAGGTCTTCTGTAGCTGTAATTCCTAAGAGCCAGATATAGTATTAGGCGTACTTTTCTGCTTGTCCTGATTAAAAAAGAAGAAGAAGAAGAAAAAAAAAACAGAGAATTATAATTCTACCAGTTTTTCTTCCCCTTAGGTTTGGAATTTAAATTATTTTAATATTTATGAAATGAGACAAATTTTTCGTGAAAGCAATACTCAGTAATTGGAAAATCAGCTACCTTTTATCCCTTGGTTAAAAAGAGGAAGTAGGTCAGTTCCTTGTTAATATTATTAGCAAATACTATTTATAGCATGGTATAAATGACTGGGAAAAGACATCCTAATTTTGACTTTCAAGCAGGAGGCAATAGTTAACTCACTCTTATTCTTAAATATATTAAGAATGCAGGGGACCAATTTTTCAGGAAGGGAGAGTATGTCCTTGCCACCTTACCCAAAAAAACTAATAATAATACTGAACTAAATTGCGAAGACATTTTCACTACTCATATAATGTACCTGCTGGAAATGTTTGTCGCTGCTGCATAATTCAGCCAGGTCTATGTGATGGAGAGAAAAATATAAACTTAAAAATGAAATATGTATTACATGGAGTTAGTTATATCCCTTTATTTATAGACTCTTCTGCATGTGTTTCTCTCATAACTTTAAAACTAAAATTCTGGTAGATTTCTCTGCATCTAAGTCTTCTGGCAAGGAGATTTAAATTGACCACCCGCTAAACTGAGTACATCTAAAATAAATCATGAGGAATTTATGGACGTCATCATATTAAAGGCTAGGAAATGATGTTTATGCCTGGCTAATTACTAAACTGAGGAAAGGGTTTCTTAGAGGCAACAAGATTACCAAGATTACCCAAGCAGTCTCCACGTGCGTGCACATTAGAATAAACAGCAATTTGGACATGAAATACAAAACCAAATATTTCTCAAGAAGATCTGTATGATTTGCTACTTCCCAAGTCTATCCGACTCTGGTTGAAAACATGAGAAAAATCTTCTTCTCTGCCTTGCTCCTAAATGACCTGGAAGGATGGTGACATCAGCCTTCAATTTTAAAAAAGGAGGAAACCATATTTCAACTAGAAGGGCTAAAAATATTAAAACTTCTCAGACTGGAAATTTCCACATCTGACAACACACCAAAAGCTCCCGGGACAAACATGCTCTCACTCAGTGCCCTACATCCAGTATCCTCTCCTTTCTAAAGGCTCCTCAGTTCTCAGTGATGCTCCTGGAGGGATGCTGGCCGCAGCGCCAGGATAAATGGCTCCCCACTTAAAGCTCAGGGCTGAACTCCTGCATGGGGCCAGGCAGCTTCTCGACACCATCCTGTGATGAGAAGGGAAAGTCAGAAATCCAGTCTGCAGAAGGAGTCTTTGATCCACAGGATCGCTTTAGAGCTTTAGACTGGGGTCTAAAGCAAGAAGACTGAAGTCTGAGTCCCTGCCTCATAAAAGTTGCAAAATTTAGACCAATCTTAACAGATACCAAGAACTCAGCTCTGAATTATAATTTTGTCAGCAGTTCTTTGCTTGCCACTTTCACATATTAATCTCTCTTCTAGTTCTGCAGATCTGTAAATCCATAGATGATTTCAGTAATTTGAATTGTGATTCTATCCTTGGTAGTTGAAGAATGACCATGGACAGGCTGGTCCATCCCTCTCCCGAGAATTCACCTTCTTAGCCACTGCTGATCAGTTGCCCTACCCCACCTCTGTGTTTTCCTGGGATATTTGATCTATCCCTAGAATACTTATTTCCTTCAGCCAGTTCAATCTATAGATATGTATTAGATTATTATTTTAGTTTTGAAAAGCAGAAGACAATTTTTCCATGATTTCCTCCTCATTGCCTATCCTTTTAGGCCACGGGGCTGGGTCATATTAGAAGTTCAGTTTTCTTCTCTGATTTTTATCAAGGTAGTGAGATTCCTTCAGATTTACCCTCTGAAATGGTTATGGGTTTCACACTACTATATTTTCTGTGTATTGTGAAATATTCACGTAGCTAGCTCAAGAATAGAATGAACACCCGGGGTTCATGAAAGAATTGCTTGTTGAAGAGACAAGTGGTAGGACTGTGAGTGGCCCTGCAGTCTTCTGTATTCCTAATCTAGTTTTTATCTGTCACATCCACTCCCTTCATCAGCTGCCATGGCTTTCACAGAGAGCTTACATTGTGCACACATACTTTTTGTATTATTGTGCGCTATTTTAAAAAGCTAGAATAGGAATGGTTTTTGTCTTTCTTCATAAAGTGATTTTTCTGTAAATTAATAAATGTTAGAACATGTTATGAGTGGAATTGTGTCACCCCCCCCCACAGACCCTCATGCCAAAATTCATATGTTAAAGTACTATGAATGTGACCTCACTCAGAGATAGAGACCTTTATAGGGGCAATCAAGTTAAAATGAGGTCATTAGAATGGACCTTCACCCAATATGACTAGCGTGAACACAGAAACACACAAAGGGAAGATGATCAAAGAGACCCAGGAAGAGGACATCCATTTAGGAGCCAAACAGAGAGGCCTGGAACAGATTCATCCCTTAGGGTCCTCAGAAGGAACCAACCCTGTCAACACCTTGATTTGGGACTTCTAGCCTCCAGAATTATGAGACAAAAAATTTCTGTAGTGTAAGCCACCTAGTTTGCTATACCTTGCTATGGCAGCCCTGGCAAACTAGCAGACTATGATGGCTACCTCTTTCCATTCTTCCTGAAGCTTGAATTGAGTGACAATAGTTCTCTCAGAAATAGGTCACAGTGCTTAAGGTCTGGCACCCAAGATCTAAACTTAGATTTTTGATGTTGCAAACTCTGAATTGATTCCTCTGAAAGGTAATCCTGACAATAGCTACCATTTGGAGAACCTTTTCTATATGATAGCTCTTTCACAGACATCATCTGTCACAGAAATGCTAGAAGACCTGTGCTGATACTATCCCTGCTAGACAGATGAAAGAATTGAGAATCAGAGAGGTTAAGTTACTTTCCCAACATCACACAGTGCTTGAACTGAGATTGAAACACAAGCAGTCTGACTGCAGAGACTGTATACAATTTCTTTGCAGAAACCACAGGAGGTGCTTCCCTGACCAGAATGTCTACCCCAAAAAATAAATAAATAAAATGCTCAAAACAGTGGAATGATTAATTTGGGATTTATTCATACAATGAAATATAAAATACAGCATATACACAATATAAACAAGCATAAAGCATAGAAGAAATGTAACAAATAATAAAACATATAACAAAATAATGACTTTACAAATAACTTTATATTTTATATTCATTTAGTGGCATGGAAAAATGTTCACGACAAAAATAATCAATTAAATGGTTGTATACAAAAGCTGTCTGCAAAGTAAAACCTCAATTTTGTACTTAAACATTAGAAAATAGAATGTCAATGTTGATTATGACTAGTGATTGGATAAAAAGGTGGTTTTAACATTTTTCTTTGTGATTTTCTGTCTCTAAATTTTTATGGCTATACACTATCTTTAAAATCCAAAAATTAAGGTGTAGTAAACACGTAACACCTAAAGTGAATCTCCCCTAATTTCTAGCACTGAACAAAAAGAGTCTGTTTTTTTTTTTTTTTATCTGTGACAACTTTGGTCACTTCTGTCTGGAGATAAGGTGGCCTCCCATCCTGAGCTGGTCTGGATTCGATTCATTCATTTTCATGAGAAAATATCAATTCTACGACTAGCTCAACTGACTCTGATAGATGTGTCCCTCATTGGCATTATAGATTATCTATACACAAGTGTCTCTCTAGAGAGCATAACCTTGAACTCTGATGCTCAGAACAGCTAAAAAGCCTCACTGGAAAAAAAAAATCAGATAAAACTCCCAGTTGGCCATATAATAAATCTACTTCTACGGAACAATTTACCACCAAATCTTACAACTGTATCCTACAACCACCTCATTGAACTCCTCACAGAATTACCTTTACTGAGCTGAATTTTGCCATGAGACCACCCCCTTACATTGAGAGACACTGTAAGTATTAAATAACAGTCCTATGAACCCCATAACTGCATAATATGAGCAATGCTGTTGAACACCTGTAAACCACATCACTACACTTCAGGAGAGACTTTGTCCTAGGTCACAAATTGCCATAATTTTTCTAAGCAAGAGGTTTATTTTCACCTTCTGGACACTGTAATTGTACTATCAATTTGCTAATTATGGGTCACACGCACAATCCTGTCTGTCTCAGCTGCTGTAAACCTTGGGCAAACACGCAGAACTCCTCTGGCAAATGCGTGATAGAGCCTGACTTTCTCCTAGGGCTCATTTCCGCCTTTTTAAAAAGTTTGGTCGGCTCCTTCAAAGCCTCTCTACAACGAGAAGGAGGAAGGGGAGAAATGAATGAATGAATGAAATAAAGAGAGAGAGAAGACAAAAAGAAAAGAAAATTTGAGATGGGAACTGACAGCTATGATTTCAAGTCAACAATACAGAGGAGCGTTTTATCGCTTTATCTGTTTTTCTAGAACAATCTACAGTGAGTCCAGAAGAGCTGACACGAGGAAAACATGACAAATGGAAGATTTTTCCCCACTGCTTGGTGGTGAGAAGAATGACAGCACCCTTCCGTAAACAACAGCGTGGCTGGCCCTCACTTTCCCTCCAAGTCCCAGGTATACTTAGAGCTCTGACAGCGACCGCAGAAACTGCCGAAAATGGCCCGTTTGCTTAGGAACTAAGCCAGCTGCACTGGATCCAAGGGAACAAGTCAGGGAGGCAGAAAGGAGTGACTTTTTTCTTCATTTCTTTGTGGTTTTTCAGGTTCAAATTCTATACCGCACCTTGACACACACTCCCCTACTTATGGACTATTGACTTCAGAAAAGTGGGGACACAGCAGGCGTCAGAACAGGGAGCCCTCCTCTGCCTCCTCTCCAGCACCGTGATCACTTGATTAGGGAGGGTCACTCCGCTCATGGCTACCAAGACATTTAACCCACAGCTTTTCAGAACCTGCCCTGTTCCTTCCTGAGACACCTTCCTCTGTTTCCTTTCTTACCTTGGTCACAGGATTGCTATCATCTGTTGGGTTTTTTTCTTTCTTTTACTCAATATTTAAGTTTGGTGTTTTAACTTTCCCAGCAGGCAGCCTTTGGGCTCTTCCTTTCCCGTACACAGCAGCGTGGCCGGCCCTCACTTTCCCTCCAGAACACTGTCTGCCTCGGAGGTGCTGAGTCACTGAGGGGAGCTCCAGACGCTCTGTGGGCAGTGTCCGCAATGGAGGAAACAATCATTTCCCAGGACTTGAAAGGTTACTTGCGAGAGTGAGCCAACTCAGGAGGACCGGGAAAAGGGGTGAGAAGTTCATGCAGGGTCAAAGCACAAGTCCACTTCACAGGGTTTCAGGAAGATCATTTTTCAGAATGAAAATGGTATGAATGGAAAATTCCCCATTGTGTGGCAAGGAGGCAGTTCATCGGGCCTGGGCTGGGACCGCAGAGAGTCTGCGGACTCCGCTGGCCTCCACCTTCGGGTTTTCCACTAGTTCAACAAGGGGATGACTTTTGCTCCTGCTGTAATGGAAGGCAACTGAGAGGATAAATGTGTGAAGTTCTAAGCTTGGGGATGTCTGGGCTCAGCTACTGATCCTCAAATATCTGCTGCTTCAAAACCAAAGTCTGGATACATTCGAACTTTCCGCTTTATATTTCCCAAAGGTCATTGCATTAAAAGCAAACTTAAAAAAAAAAAAAAGTGTAGCAGTATATACAAGAAAAGTCTGACACTGTAAGCTTTCAAAAATGGATATTGGTGACAGCATCTTGTCAACCCACAATATTTCAAAATAAAAAAAATTTAAAAAATAGATATTGGTCCTACCCAAATACTGAGCGTGTTCCCCATAAACTACTGTGTAAGCGTGATATTATAACAGCATCCCCCCCGACATCTTTCCTTATCCCAATAATTATGCCAGCTACCATTCAAACAATATGATCTCATTAAATTAGAAATATATAATCTTACACACCCTGGCAAGAATATCTGAGGTAGTATAATTTATCCCATATTTTAAATAAGAAAACAGGCTCAGAGAACTTAAGCAACTAATTTTGCTAATACTACCACAAGAGCAGACGCCTGGTCTACCTGAACACACAGCCACTCCACCCACACTGTTCAGCCCAGCAATCTGCTACACTGACTTCTACCCAACTTCCTCTTCCCAGCTACCCTATGAAAAGAGCATAAAATTTAGAATCATATTCTTCACTCACTCTCTGTGTAACTAGACAGGTAGACAGTTGTTTAGGCCTAAATTTCCTCAGCTTTAAATCTGGGATAACAACATCTACCTGCTATGTAAGAACATTGCATGGGATCACGTATGGAAGCATGGAGCACCGTGCCCACCTCATACTAGGCTTAAAGAGTAGCATGGTATGATCACACGGTTCTTCCCTGTACTGAAATGCATGGTATCTAACCTGTGTGTGTTATGGTTCCCTCAGCTAGATTAAAAATCCTCTTTGTCCTCTTCTTGTGTCAATTAAAGTACTATTGATTACAAGTTCTGGAAACCAGACTCACACTGGGCTAAACAGAAAGAAAATCGATCACCTCACACCACACACAAGGCCAGGGCAGGCTGGAGGGTCAGTCAACAATGGCTTTAAGGACCTGGATTCTTTCTCTTTGTTCCATTATCTACAGTATCTACATCACCCTGTGGCTTGTTAGCTTCACTGGTGACGGGCCTACAGTAGCCTATGGTAATAATCAGGAGTGATCATATTTCACTCCTCTCTGCTAGGAGAGGAAGGCTTCTTCCTTGGGGTTCTATTAAGGACAAGAAGATTATTTCCCGCATAACTATTCAGCCTTTCTTCTCATTTCATTGGCCCATTCTGGCTTTAGCTTGCCCACCGGGAACCAGTCACTGATAAAGGGAGATGAATTTTTCAGCACTAATTTACTCATCATCAGGAAGGAAGCAGAATTTGTCCACTACCCTCCTCAAAGCTTTGTGCATTAGGGCTCAATTAATACTTCTTAAATGGATAAATTAAGAAGAACAAGCTTATTTATGCCTATAGGTGGTAATTCCAGTAACACCCAGAAAATTAACAGTGAATTGGCAGAAATAGACTATGTCTGTCTGATTTCAGAACCCACAATGCCCATAAAGTCCATGCATTATACAGAAAGGGCTGGTAAGAATTTCCCACGCTCACATACAAATTACCTTAGAACAATCCTGTTGTGACACTAATTAACTTAGGTCTATTAATACACTGCTCAAGTATAGATGACATGAATGTGCAGGAGAAAAACAAGACCCTTAACACAATATCTACAGCAGGCTTCTCAGGAGATGATTAGGTGGTGCCTATTCACTGAATTAAATAACATTGAACTACGCAGGAGTTCATATCTATTCAGCACCTTATGAATCTTCCTGAAATGATCAAAGCAAAATAGAGTTTAGTGCTCAGAGGCTTCAACACTCTCTAACACTTGTTCATCTCCCCCTAGAACTTGAAGAGCATCTACCTAGACGTTTAAATATGTTTTGTTTTCAATTATTTTATAGTTATCTTGTATTGGTGATAAACAACATTTGACTTTGAGTTATACAGAAAGGGGTGATACAAATTTCCTGCACTCACATAGAATTTACCTTTAAAAATAAATCCATTTTTAAAAAAGAAAACCAATTAAAATAATTCATTTAGATAAGAGATTGTACATGAATGTGTTAAAAATTGCGATGGCCATACATGGTATGCAGTGATATGTGGATACTGAATAATATGAATATAAATATTATGAGAAGACTAATGTTTGCAAAGCATTTACCTGGGATAATTAAAGGATGATTGTAGGGGTTTAAGGATAAATAAAATGGGTGCAAAGAGGGCAATTATTTCAGAAGCCACTAGAGGGCAGCATATCAGTAACTATAAGGACAATGGGGTTCTTCCTTATGCCCCTGTTCTGCAAAACGTGGTCCACTGACCAGCAGCACTACCAGCGCCTGGGAGCCAGTTGAAATGGCAGTCTCTGGCCACATCCCAGATCTGCATTCTAACAAGATTCCCTAAATAACCATGTACATTAAAGTTTGAGAAGCGCTGACTTAGGCTCAAAGCTTTGGAGTCCTCTTTGCCTACTTTTCCTTCTTTAGAAACAGGACTAACATATTTATAATTTTGAAAAAGTGTATCTGCCCCTAGACTCTATAGTCCCACCGCTTGGTTGGAATCCCAATTATTCCTCTGGCAGCATGACTAGGACAAAAGATTAAATTTCCAACCTTAGAACATTGCTTTGATAAAGAGATCTTCCACAAAGAGATGAATAAATAAATCAATTATTCGGACACAGAAAAACCTAATTTTTTCTGCTTCTGCGTCTCCACCATCCTTTGCTTCGGTGTCTGGATGAAGAGTAAGAATTTATTTGTGCCTTTTAGTGTCAACTGCTTTAAATAAGACATGAAATAAATGAGTCCAAATGTACAGATACATATTCAAATATTCTTGCCACATTCAGGGGCACTTTTCTGGAACCTTCCTTCATATGACAATGTCTGCTCCTGCTAAAAGAAGGCTCTTGGTGTGCAAAGTGTATACAGGCAGAAACAAGACAGCTAAATGATGACTACTTCTTACTCACTTCATGGGTTTCAGAACGTCTAGGCTCAGAGAAATTGAGGGAACCCAGGTAAAAATAAAAAAACACTTGTGTTTCCTGGCCTAAAAAATCAATGTGTTGTTCTACCCAGATACTATATACTTTGAAAAATATAGTTAACACCCTAAAAAAATACTCTGGTATTTTCTCTTTTAATAGGTACAAGGGCAGGAGATTGAAAAGACAAGGCCACGCTCCAAAAAGTCTAAAATATGAGCCTCCTATGGAATCTTTGCGTCTTTTCCAATCTTTATCCCACTTCAACTCGATTTACACTTGAATGGTTTCTCCATTAGTTCTGGTGCCAGAATATATTAAAAAGAAAGAGAAGGCTAATTGATGGGATTATTCCTGGGCTGAGGTGAATCTTGCCCACTCCACCTCTGAAACACTACAGGGTAACAGGCCAGTAACTTGAGAAAGCAGCGTTGGAGAAAAAAGACTCTATTTGTGTGAAAATAAATCTATGTAAAGAGGAAAAAAGCTAATTAAAATACTTAATTTAGAAAATAGTTTGTACATGTGAGTAATATGTAGCAATAGGTGGGTATGGCAAAAATATCAAAGTGTTATGAGAAGACCAAAGTATGAAAAGCATTTATTTTCCTTTGAAATAGGGAAATTTTCAAAGGAAACTGGTGTTCTCCTAACCCCAGCCATTACCAGTTCATAAAGCTTTCTTTAAAGTCTAGGTGGTGGGACATTTGGTGACTTTTTTTGTGCCTGAATGCCATTTTTTACCTTTATTAATTCAATCATTTTTCCTTCATTCAACAAATAATTTTGAACACCTCAGAATATAGAAAACACAAGCAAAACAAGGTCTCTGTTTTGGAGGAAGTGACTTCTAAAACATGAGAGTAGACAAATAAAAGCCAAATAAAAGTGATGTTGGGCAGTTATAGCAAAAGAAGAAACAAGATAATAGAGCTGTGAGTGTGGAAAGTGAATAGCCTTAAGCCCATCACCAGGCGGGAGAATGTAACATTCACCCTAAGCCTTGCAGAAAGAGACTTCCAATCAGAGGACAGCTAATAAAAAGGACCCTGAGACAAGATCAAGTTTGGCATGTTTAAGGAACAAAAAAAGTTAGTGGGCTCGGCGCCTGTGGCTCAAGCTGCTAAGGCGCCAGCCACATACACCTAAGGTGGCGGGTTCTAATCCAGCCTGAGGCCGCCAAACAACAATAATGGCTGCAACAAAAAAAAATGGCTGGGTGTTGTGGCGGGCGCCTGTGGTCCCAGCTACTTGGGAGGCTGAGGCAGGAGACTGGCTTGAGCCCAGGAGTTGGAGTTTGCTGTGAGCAGTGAAGCCATGGCACTCTACCCAGGGGGACAGCTTGAGGCTCTGCCTCATAAAAAAAAAAAAAAAAGTTAGTGTACCTGTATCAAACTGATTATGGTAGAGAGTGGAATGTTTGTCAAAGATTCAGTGAACGGATACATTTCTGTGTGGTGCGGGTCAAGATGATGTGATAGTACAATGTAGATAGAGCCCAGAGGCACCAGGCAGAAAGCTCTGCTGTGACACCATTTGTTTGCTCTGCCTAGGGTTATAGGGAAAGGAGATACTTTGCATAGTAAGCTGGGTGGATCGGAGAGTTCCACCACTGCTCAGACGCAGATCTATTTGAGTGATCTTCACCATGAACTGAAACAGCATCTGACCCTGTCACTTTATGTTGTCTGTTGCACATTGAGCTACTTGGGAATGCTCAGTCCTGGTGTCTTTTAAAGAGAAAATTACAAGGTAGAAAACTGAACCTGCTCATGGAAAATATCAGAATTAAAAATGTTAGACCTATCTGTAACTTTTATAATTACATTCTGTTGAGAATCTATTTTTTCAGAGCATCATTACTCTTCATAATTAGTTCTGTAATTTCCCCACAGAATATAATCCGTTTCATCGGAAGGGCTAAAACTAAGCACTAGTAGTTGATCACCGTCTGTCTGTAAGTTGCATGGCTTTTTATCCAAGAAAATATTAGTTCTTATTAGACAGATAGAGATCTATTATGAATGTCAATGTAACTTAATTAAGGCACAATATTAATCATAATACGATCTTCCAGACTCAAATACTTCCCCAATGATGTTTGCTTGCCTAGCTTTTCACTGATGAAGTGTGAAAATAAATCAGATGAAAGTATTTTTGATGAGCAGAGAGATTTAGCCAAAGCCTTTCTTAATGAAAAAAATAATGGAATAGAAAGTATAGAAAAACAATGTATCTGCTAAGTCATAGTCAAAATAGGACTCCCAATAAAATAAGAAATTTGTCTTACTGATTTTACACCTAAACATTAAGTGGTATTTATTAAATTCTGAGTATTCATTGCACTGCACTATAACTATTAGTCAGCAAGACAAGTTCATGCCCTCTACTAGTTTTCCTAAGTTTAATTTTTCACTGTGCAAAGCAATTTTAGGCATTAGAAAAAATTTAGCGACAATCACGGTTTTCTTGCCTGGTATTTACATGTATAATAGCATAGAAAATGAAATGGCTTTTGCATGAGTGAGGATGACTGCAACTTTGGGGAAAACTGTGCATTTCTTAGAAAAAATATTTTAATTAATTTCTGCAAGGTAAAGCCCCAAACTTGGTGCCAGGGTGGAGAGGCAGTGGAGGGGAGTATTGAGGCACAGAGATTAATTAAACTGCTGTCCACAAAAAGCTCTCTTTTGTGGATGTAGAGACTGTTACAGTAACTTCTTTGGCACTTCCTGACTGGGGTTTTAGTTGTCCCAGAGAAAGCTGAGTTGTCACGGAACTAAAGAGAGAAAGACAACATAGATGTGTATCAGAGAACAGGGGACAAGAGAGCCCAAAAGAAGGAACCGCTCTGAGCACCTGGACAGCCTCCCAGGAGGAGGGCCTGGACTTTGGCAGTAGATGAGTTAACCCAAAGGCTGGGAGAACCTGTGGCTACTCAGGTGACACTTCAGTTGATGTCGCTTGAAATTCTTTTGAATACAAATAGCAGAAAAAGCAACCAAACTGAATTTAAACATGAATAGAAATTGGGGGTTCAAAAGGCTAAAAAAATCACCCAGCTAGTTTTTTTTTTTTTTTTCTAGAGATGAGGTCTGTCTTTACTCAGATTGGCTTCACAAGATGGCTGCAGCAGCAGCTGAGACCACCTGCTCCCCAGTCACATTTAAAGGAAGCCAAGAGGCAGGCTCCTTCTGGCATTAGAAGAGAACAAGGAAAGTTCCATGTGCTGATCATTAGGCCTAAGTTACCCGAACTAATAAAGGAGTGAAGGGCACTGGCTTCCTTGATTGGCTTCAACACGTTAGGGCTCAGGCCTGATATCGAAATGGAGTCGAATGTTACAAAAGAGGTAGGGACGATGCTTGGAAGACAACTTCAATATCCTTTATAAAATCTATCTACCTCACTGAACTTTCACAGTTAACTGCTAAAAAAAATACCATTTTAATTCTCTGTTCATAGCTGCTACATAATGAAATCACTTTAAGTTTAACAATGCCGTATTCTCAGAGTCGGACAACACCTATTTAATCTCTAGTATTTTTAGTGAAACCTACCATATTAAGGACGGGGCATGAGTAAGTTAGCAATTTTAAAGTGTCAAAGAATCAGCAACTCAGTTCTCATGAAGATAGAAGTTGGATATTGGAAGAACTTGGGAGCCCTAAGACAACAGAGGGGTGTTGGCCTCTGGGTCCCCACAATCAGAAACTAAGGCACACTGCCCAGATCTAATACCAGCTGTGCCGCGTGGATGAGGAGCCCAGCTGTGGGGCTCAAAAGGATTTTTAGGCCTCCCTTCTGGGCATCCTTGCACCAGCATGTGGGGCTCTCCCAATAAATACCAAAAGTCTGAGTAGCAGGAATTTCTGCCAGCAGTGCACAGTTGGAGTGATGTTTCAGGCAGCAAACAATATTTTCCAGATGTACACACTCAGTCTGCTGGGAGATCTGCTTGGGAAGAACAGCATTAATGCTTTTCCCTGCTGACTGAACAGGGCGTATGGCTGGTGCCCTTCTAGACGTGAATTAGGGAATTCAGTTGATTTGTTCTAACACAGTAAAGAAAGAACTAAAGAATGATGAAAGTGAAGGGTCTAGGAATTAGGAGGTCCTGGGGCTTAGCTAGAGGCTGATGTTTACAGTACCTCCCTTCCTTCCTGAATGATTTGTCCACTTGTCTATTCCACTTTGCCGCTACGCAGGGGGTTTGGGAACACACAGAGGAACGTGTATATGGCGCTGCAAAGATCCTGGAGTACTCTGTGAAGATATGGGAATCATTTTCTTTTTGATCTTTCGACTCACTGAAATTTGTCTGGCAAATGCTTCCCTTTCTAAAAGCTTTTATGAACTACACCTGGTAGAACTTTATTTATTGTCTACTTAGCAAGGTATTTAAAGATTACATACATGAACATTTGCATTTTAAAGACTGTTCACTCCCTTGATGATGAACCCAGCCGGGAAAACAGAGCCAAGTTTGGTGGCAAATGCATTATTTATGTGAATGTTTTCAATTAATTGATTTGAATAATTTTCAGCATGTCGGTTTGGATTGACAGATAACGTCTGCTGTCCCGCGGCTGCCGCTGCAGACTCTTCTGGAGGAGAGCAGTTTCTCATCTGGGCACACTGGCCTTGATCGGAAGAACAGAGTGTGTGCTGCAAACTCGTCTCAGCTGCTACGAAGTTCTCTACTTCAAAAATATTCGTCTTGCAGGTGCTGAAATCCCTACCCCTCTGTCTTATAGCTTAGAAGAATTCATTTCCAGGAGCCGGCTTCTAAAGTGTAAATATTACCGGGAAAAGTCCTGTATTTTGCCAACTCACATCTGGTTTACATAGAATGTCTCCTTGAGTTTAATTCTTCGTCTGGCACATTACAATTGAGGGTGATACCTGAGGTTGTTTTTTTTCCGTACCATCTGAATTTTTTATATCTGGATTATTCCTTATTCCTATAGAGTTCTCTATAAAATTAATCCATGCATAAATAGCAATACCCCTAGATTATGTAACCCATCCCCTGAAATATGGGGAGCAGAACACCATTCTATATTGATGTTGCTGTGAATATAATTATAACCTCATTGATAATAGTCATGCATTTATCCCTTTGAGCTCAGTGTTGTATTCTATTTTTACTATTCCATTTTGTCATTTTCTAACAAAAAAAAAATTTACCCCGTTGCTAGGTAACCTCAGCAATATTGTGTGTAGCCCTCTACTTCCTGCGTTCTTCTGGCTTCTTTCTTGTGGTTTAATTATAATTGTTTTTCTTCTGAAGGCTCTCTCCCCATTCATGGCTGCCATTGTCATCGTATAACTGTCAGGGTATTATTGTCACAATTGAATTCAGTGATGAGAAGCCACAATTTGCTCATCCTTCAACAGAATAGAAAATTGACGTGTTCTTAAGCTGCATCTGCGCGCGTTCAGAGAATAGTGCCTCTCTTGGAGGGTGCATTCCCAGAGAAGCTTTGGCAACCTTCCCCCTCTAATTTGCCTCTTCCTCCCAACTCCATCATAATGCCTTTCCTTCAAGAACTAGGGTTGGGTACGGAATACAGTTGCATGTCATGGTAAAATTCTGACAGAAAGTAAAATGGTGAGCAGTGCTCAGCTGCTTGTAAACTACCACACATCAACAACAATAAGAATGACAGGAAGCACTGTTAACTGATTTGCGAACATTTAACTCGTTTAATCTTCATATATTCCATGAGGTAGTATGGCTCCCATTTTACAGATGAGAAAGCTGAGATGAGGCTACGGAATAGCAGTACTCTTAGCTACAATTTAGAACTGTTCTCTAACTATTGTTCCTAGTAAATAACGCAGCTGGATCAATGTCTTCTAATGCCATTGTTTCCTTACACGTCCCCAAGCCCCGTCTCCCCACTACCATCTATGGGGCTTTTTCCAGTGCATGAATAAAGATTATTTTCTGATGTTTGAAGCTGTGCCTTTGAAATCAGAAAACAGGGAGTCAAGCGCCTCGGCCACTTGCCAGAAATATTGTCTTAAACAAGTCAATTCTCTTACTTTTCTAGATGTATTTTGTTGGCCCATATTATGTTTTTGATAGAAAAACAATCCCCAAATGCCTAAGTCCTCCACTAACCTGTGAGTTCTTTGGTGGAAAGTGAATCTTTTGTTTATCCTTTTGTGTCTCTACAGTTCTGATCATAACACCTTGCACATGCTGAGGTAGATGCTCAGTGTTTATTTATTCAAATTTGTCAATTTTTCCCCCAAATGGATGGCTACATTTTGCTGGTATTACAAGAACTGGCAAAATAATTTGAGAAGACCTCATTTCCATTTACTTCCCAAAGAAATGTCAAGTCAGGGTCATGCTTTTACTTGTTTCTTGATGTTTTGCTTATAAAGGTTAAGGTTGTGCACTGTTTTTTTTTGGGAGGGGAGGACAGAGTCTCACTTTGTCACTCTGGGTAGAGTGCATGGCGTCATAGCTCACAGCAACCTCAAACCCTTAGGTTCAAGTGTTCCTCTTGCCTCAGCCTCCCGAGTAGCTGGGACTACAGGTACCCACCTCAACTATTTTTAGAGACAGGGTTTTGACCTTGCTCAGGCTGGTCTCCAACTCCTGAGCTCAGAAGATCCACCTGCCTCGGCCTCCCAGAGTGCTGGGATTACAAGTGTGAGCCACCATGCCTGGGCCTTAAGTTCCTGCTCTTTCCACAAGACCAAAACTTCTCAGAAGTTGGATTTGTACCATTTGTACCCTCTTTTTGGAGGAAAGAAAACATAAATGAATGATAGAAGGTTGACCACAGAGTTGGTTTTACTAGGCCAAAGACAGAAGGAACAAATTTGTCCTAGAGATAATGTGAAACTTTATAATGTGCATTTGCTTTTGTAATCTCTCCTTCTTGAGAAAACAGCCAGTTTAGGCGCATAAATTAAGCCAGAAAACAGGGCAATGGACATCTATTTCCTAAACACTTTTACTAGGCTAACCAAGAAATAATAAATTAAGCTTAACTTGTGGTGTTATTGTTTTGCAAAGCACACTGAATCTTCCTGAATGCAGGGACATTAACCCACCTGGAGAAAAGAAACAGAAGATAAGCCTCTAATTTAATTAGGTGATTAGTCATTTAATTTTCTTTGTCTTTTTTTTTTTCCTTTCTTATTATACCTCATCTCAGGATTGTTTCATAAAAGAATCTAAATTAGAAAGAGAGAGTGAGAAAGACCCTGATTGGTGAGTTGAGTCATGAGAAAAGCTGTATTTAAAATCAGCATAAAAACAAAAGATAAAACAGAAAGGGAGTTTGAACATTAGATAATTGTTTAAACTTTGCACTTGTATTGTGCAGTATTGTTTTCTCATTCACAATTTTTTATCTGGGATTTAATGGTATTATTTGGGTTGCAAATCTCTGGACAATACAAACATGAACTCTTCCTGCTTTGACTTATAGGTTTCCCGTTGATTACTTGATAATTAGCCCATTATATTATTCTATTTTAACTATATCAAAATTCACAAATTCAAAAAAATACTAGGGTGTCGAATGTGTTTCAAGAGATATTAAGAATTTCTTTCTAGAACAGTTCTTATCGTTTTTCTTTCTAATGCTTTATATCTTTTGTGGGGGCTATACAATTTATTTATTAAGTTTTATTTTCAGGGATCATGTTTACAGCTGGACTCCAGACACTTTTTGGCATTACTGTTGTTAATGAAAAAGAAGCCATACTCTGTAAAATAATTTTTTTAATTTGTTTACATATCTGATGAGTGTTTATTATAATATCGTTATGAATGATGGGGAAATGTGGCTATTTCTGTGCTATATAGCTACTTAGGAGGCTGAGGCAAGAGAATCACTTGAGGCCAGGAGTCTGAGGTTGTTATGAGCTATGATGCCACAGCACTCTACCCAGGGCAACAGCTTGAGATTCTGTATCCAAAAAAAAAAAAATTAACTCAAGAAATGTTAGAATGCTTCTCATGTAAATTAACACAGCAAATAAGCCTAATTAGTTGAATATCTTTGTGCTCCCTTCAGCAGCACATATACTAAAATATAGCTTAATATCTTTCTCTTATAGATCATTTCAGAACTTCCAGAGGCCTTCTGGAGTGTCCCAAAGTGAGTTTGAGATTTAAAAATCTAAATTGAGAATTTGATTTTAGGAAGTTCAGTAAAAAGTCTCAAAAAGTTTAATCGGTAAAATAATTTTAAAAGGTTTATTCTGAGCCAAATTTGAGGACCATGACCCAGAGCCATACCCAAGAAGCCTTGAGCACGTGGACTCACAGTGGTGGGGTCACAGTTTGTTGTCGTACATTTTAGGGAGACAGAAATTATATATGAGGTCATAAATCAACATGTGGAAAACACAAATTGGTTTGGCCCAGAGAGGTGGGACATATGGAAGCAGGGGAGCTTGCAGGGTATAGGTAGGTTTAAAGATTGTTTAGCTGATGATTGGCTGAAATTGGCTTTGCCTAAAAGTAAGTAAAAAGGAATGCAGAAGGTAAAGGGTCTGTTAATTAGAGACGTACCAGACAAGACTCAAATGGTTTGTTTTGGCGATTGAGGACTTACAGGTAAGTCCTGCATAGCCTTAGACCTGTTAGTGAGTCACAAAGGACATCTCTAAGAAGGGGAGGGGCATGATGAGGCCTGTCTGATCATCAAGGCTAGCAACTCAGTTTTGGGGATTTGGCCAAGAGAGGGTTTAGTCAGTCACTGAGTGGGGGGACCTTAAGATTTTTTTTTAGTTCACACAGTGATGCTATTAGACTCAGGTCAGTCAATACATTGTATGGGTGCTGCCATTCCCCAATTCCACATTTGAGGTAAATAGCATTCATTGATCTTTCCTGTTCAGCCTGCAGTTGGTCCTTCTCAATGCCACATCCCAGACATCTACTACTAATGGAATCTCAGCATAAAACCTTTTGGTCAATCTCTACCAGAGAGATTAAACCAATTTTATTGGTTTAAGTAAAGTCAAGAAATTATTTTCTTGAATTATTGCAAAAACTGTAAAAAATTATTTTAGGATTCCTTTTGCTACCTATTCAGATGTTCTATGTTAATATTTTTTCTCTTAAATTAGAAAACGATGTTCATTCATTATGACAAGGATTCTTTAATAGAAAAAAAGAAGCCCTCCCCAAAAGAATTCTCGTTTTGAGGTTTATTTTACACTTTAACTGACAGAAATGAGCAAAAATTTAATCCAGTGCCTTCTAAGTGAAGATGTGGAATCAGAATCACAAGATAAACATGCAGTCTTAGCTCTTCATATCTTTTGTGCACCTGCTTCATGTATTCTTAGAACATTTTTACATCAATCGAAGCAGAAGTACTGCATTTGTTATTTTGATATCCAGAATATATGCTTTCTCTCTCACGTTGCTTAAAATAAACTCAGCCAGTTAGAAGTGATCAGCTTCTAAAGCAAAAGATGAATTTGAGGTTCTTACAATACAAGGCCATCGTCCCTCTGATATTTTTATCTGATGTGCTCATTTGCTTCAAGCTGGAATGTGGAAACTTTTTCAGAGTTCATTCAGCAACAATGTAGAACACAGTCAATTTTCATGCACCATAAATTCTAGTGGAGAAAAGACAAATAGTTATGACATTTAATTAGAAACAATGTTCCTATATGCTATTTTTCTTAGGATCAATTTTATCAAAGTTCTAACAAATTTTATTGGTTTAAGTAAAGTCAAGAACAACTTGCCAGGGTTGGTGGATACAGAAGATAAAGGACCTAGCACAATGTCATGATAGAGGTAAGTTCTGGTTGTTTGTCTTTTGGGTTTTTTTTTGTTTTTTTTTAAAGACAAGGTCTCACTTTGTTACTGGAGTAGAGTGATTTGATCATAGCTTGCTGCAGCCTGAAACTCCTGGCTCAAGCAATCTTCCTGCTTCAGGCTCTGAGTAGCTGAGACTACAGACCAGCTAATTTTTCTAAAAATTACTTTGTAGAGACAGGGGTCTCACTATGTTTCCTGGGCTGGTCTTGTACTCCTGGCCTCAAGCAATCCTCCCATCTCAGCCTCCCAAAGTGCCTTGATGACAGGCGTGAGCCATTGCCCCTGGCCAACATTAGTTTGATGTCAGTAATTAAAAACTGGTGTCTCCAGGCAAGTCTTGGTAAAGTGATGTATCAAAACAAGGCTTTGGGCACCCCATGGCTATGTGGTAAAGCAGATCTCTCTTATAACTATATCTAGTTGGAAATATAGAGTTCAGATAAAATACAAAAGCTGAAGATACAGCTAGGCCACCTTCACATCCCTGCTGGCCTTATGGATCATACTAAGGGGCTTATGAAGAGATGCGGAATAAAAGAGGTTTCCCAGGGAAAAGGCGCTCAACACTAGAAAAAGCCAAGAATGGAAAACTTCACAATAAAACCGTTTAAGGGGTAGATAAGCTCATCTAAGGGGTCCAAGACAGGAAGGAAGCAAATCAGGAGGCACAGGTGGGAGAGAACTCAAGAAAAAACTACAGTTCCAAGGTGGGAAGGCTGTACTCACCAAAGCTTTTTTTTTTTCTAATAGAAAATCTAATTTCTAGTACACTCAAGTTGAGAGTACAGAAGAGGGAAGTATCAAAGCAAGAAGGGAAGTCTAGAGATAGAATTGCAGGGAATTGAGGAACTATTTACCACATCACTTCTGTTTCCATGAGAAAATGAAGATAAATTCATTCAATAAATGAGTTGAATTATGAACATTTGGAACAGCCGCTATGCAAAATAAAAAAGAGAGACACCAAAGAATAAGCAAAAATATTCTGGAGGACTTTGAGAACCTAGGTGAGCTTGGAAAACACAAATTGTAATGGCATCAATTTATATCACAATGCAAGTTCCTCCAGCCGCCCGGGAGCAGATGGCAGCAGGGAAACGTTAGAATGAATTGCTTATAATACAGTGATTTCAAATAATGCACCAGAAACCAAAGGCAGCCGAAATCATACCTGATATCTGACTCCATAAAATCAAAAACTACAGTGTATATTTTAAAGCTTGAACTGAGAGTCCAGTAACCTGCATCGTATCACTGGCTCTGCCCCTACTTAGCTAAATTAAGAGACCAGTTTACCTGTCTTTCACCTTTCTGCCTCTCAGACCATCTCCATTATCTCTGAGATAGTAAAGCCTAAGTGAGGAAGAGTTTACCTAGTGAGGGTGGAGGAGAATTGTTTCCAGCTTCTCTCAGCTCTGCCAAGTTTGAAATGCTTATTGACATACAAGGGAAGATAGCAGACGTACAGCAAATGCTACAGTCTGGAACGTGAGGGAAGTGAGGTCTGGGGATATATATGTGGATGACATCAGCACACAAATGCTTTTTAAAGCCATAGGCAAGTGAGATCATCTAGAGACAGTTAGTGCGGGTAGGGGGTAGGGAAAAGACTGAGTCCCATCACAGGGCAATATACAAAGTCAGGAACTGCAAAGGGTTATCAGAGAGGTAGATAGAAACCGGGAGAGCTGGGCTCAGGAGGACAAGATGAGAAAGGAGAGAGTTGGTGAGCGTGTCAGTCCTGCTGAGAGAAGAGGGGGACAAAGGGGTCATCCCTGGAGTCGGCACCATGGGGAGCACTAGTGACCACAAAAGAGCCGTTTTCGTGGAGTAAAAAGGCGATGAGATTAAAAAGCTAGCAAGTAAATAACACATCTTTCTGCACATTCGCTGTGAACCTAAAGGAAAGATGTGAAGCTGAGGCAGGGAGGGGATATGTGGTCAAAAGAGATTTGTTAAGATGTATGTCCTACAAACTCAACTCAGCCGTGCTGCGGCCAAGTTGTCATGAATTGTTATTAGTATTTCTGTCTGGCTCCCCGTCCTTGGGGACAAATGTTCTTCCTTTCTGCGTTTTCCCTTTCTTCCTGTTTATTATGGTTTCTTGGTCTTTTTAGCCTCAGAACATGCAGTTGTTCAATTCATGTCATCTTGGTATGTGATGAGTCAATCAACTTTTTCCCATTTTCAATTCTTGAAATAGTTCAAATAAATATTCTAGAAAGGATGTCAGAGATTTAATCTAATCATCTTATTGTATAGGTGGGAAAATCAAAACACCAAATGGATAAGAAAAATGCTTCACTCCTGGATTGAGATAGACAATCCAGGAATCAATATGCTCACTGTCTAACAGAACAAGTTTGTCTTCCTCAAATTTACCTCAATGTGTCTGAGCACTTTTTCATCCCAGGGGCAGCTCCCTGCACTTCTGAATCCAATAAAGCATTTGGCCTTTAACCACTGAGATGTGAAAGTTAAACCATTTCATTCTTTATCCAAAGCAATTTCTATGTACACTTTTATTAGTATAGTTAAGAAATCTCTTGAAGTTTTGAATTGGGCAAGGAGGGGGTTTTCATTATAAATGGTGGGAAATGCTTTGTTCTTACAGATTAGGGGCCTCTCCTACCAGATCAGTGGGCAAAAGTCTGACTTTGACTTTCCAGAGCACTACATTGCTCACAGCAGATGGTCAAACAACCCTTACTTATTGACAGGAAGAAGGAATAGAATGGTAGCTACCTGGCCCACTTCTTAGAAAACTGCTCTGTAATTAGCACTTATATGCTAGTTCTTGGACAGGCCATAGCTTGTCTTCCTTTCTTTGGCTTAGTCTTCCGTTTCAGCTACCTTCTTTGTGTTCTAGATTATGTTGCTTATCTCTGTGTTTGTTTTGTCAAATCTACATCACAATAGTTTCCTTTCTTCCCTAAGAATCTGTGGAACTAGATGTCTGCTGTGTTATCCTCTCTGGTCCTTGACCTAGTAAGTAAGAAACTCAATATCTAATGATTTTATGAATCTGGAGCTTTACACGGGATGTTAATACTAGTATTAACTTATGAATTAAAAATTGAGAACCTAGTCTTTCTTAGAGCTGTTTTAGAAACATACAAAAGTATTCACTTGGTCAGGCATGATGGCTCATGCCTGTAATCCTAGCACTCTGGGAGGCGGGCGGAGGCAGGTGGATTGCTTGAGAGTAGCCTGAGCAAAAGTGAGACCTTGTCTCTACTAAAAATAGAAAATCTGAGGCAAGAGAATTGCTCAAGTCCAAGAGTTGGCAGTTGCTGTGAACTATGATGCCACGGTGCTCTGCCCACAGCTTGAGACTGACTCAAAAAAAAGAAAAGTGTTCACTTAAAGAAAATAATATTACTAAGTATGTCATTTTCTACACATTTTACAGAGATTATATGATTCAATGATATAAGCCTTGACTACAAAGAGAATTGACTTTTGTGTCTATTTCTGAAGCTCACCCTGTAGAAGTGACTTCATGTAGAAAATTAAAAGTGAGTCCTATTGAATAGTTAATGGAAAAGTGACCCTTTCCAAAATCCATGTGAATGTCATTTTAAATAGAAGGTGAGACAAAAAAAAAAAAAGCCAAATTCCAATAAGGGGAATTATTCTTAAAAAGCTATTTTATGGGGAGTGTTTAGTTTTTTATTTTTTAATTAAGAAACATTGATATTTTATGTTTTATGGTAAAGAAAATGGAAATTAAGCATAGAAATTTTAAGAGGAGAAAAGCTGTGCTATTTCTAACAATGTTTTTTAGAACGTTTTGTAAGGTCCAAAGAGATTTGACTCAACCTTAAGAAAATTTTCTTTAACGTAACAATAGTTTAAGGTGGTTTATAAAATCTAAGATGGGTAAACAGAAGCTCTTCAAAAGGAGATAGACAAATGGCCAATAAACATTTGAAAAAAACGCTTAACATCACTGATCATTAGGGAAATGCAAATTAAAACCACAATGAGGTATCAC
>CAUYQV010063249.1:0-12596 GCA_963574575.1 Galagoides demidoff
TGAGCCTATTATTTGTTTATTTTGTATAAATATTTGTAAAGGAAAACTTGAACATTATTATAGAAACGTATATAAGGCAAAAAGCTGAAATTCTGCTCCGTAATCCTTCATATTTGTGTCTTGTGTGTATAGACTTGGTTACACATTTATTTATTTATGAGACAGCCTCAAGCTATCCCCCTGGGTAGAGTGCCGAGGCTTCACAGCTCACAGCAACCTCCAACTCCCAGGCTCAAGTGAGTCTCCTGCCTCAGCCTCCCAAGTACTACAAGCGCCTGCTGCAACGCCCAGCTATTTTTTGGTTGCAGCCATAATTGTTGTTTGGTGGGTCCAGGCTGGATTCAAACCAGCCACCTTAGGTGTATGTGGCTGGTGCCTAAGCCACTTGAGCCACAGGCGCTGAGCCAGTTACACATTTTTTTTTCTTTTTTTTTTTTTTGAGACAGAGCCTCAAGCTGTGTCACCCTGGGTAGAATGCTGTGGCATCAGAGCTCACAGCAACCTCCAACACCTGGGCTCAAGCAAGTCACCTGCCTCAGCCACCCAAGTACCTGGGACCACAGGCGCCTGCCACAGTGCCGACTGTTTTGGTTGTAGCTGTCATTGTTGTTTGGCGGGCCCGGGCTGGATTCGAACCTGCCACCTTAGGTGTATGTGTCTGGCACCTTAGCCACTTGAGCCACAGGCGTCGAGCCAACTTTTTTTTTTTTTTTTTCTTTTTTGAGACAGAGTCTCGATTTTTGTTCTCAGTAGAGTGCTGTGGCATTGTAGAGCGCAGCAACCTCAAACTTTTGGGCTTAAGTGATCCTCTTGAGTTAGTTTTTAATTTTTAGTAGAGACGAGGTCTCATTCTTGCTCAGGCTGGTTGGAACTCCTGAGCTCAAGTGATCCACCTTGGCCTCTTAGAGTGCCAGGATTACAGGTGTGAGCCACCACGCCCGACCTCCACAAGTTTTTTTTTTTTTTGAGACAGAGCCTCCAGCTGTCGTCCTGGGTAGGGTACTATGGCATCACAGCTCACAGCAGCCTCCAACTCCTGGGCTCAAGCGAGTCTCCTGCCTCCACCTCCCAAGTAGCTGGGATCTCAGGTGCCCGCCAAAACACCTGGCTATTTTTTGATTGCAGCCATCATTGTTGTTTGGTGGGTCCAGGCTGGAGATTCAAACCCGCCAGCCCAGGTGTATGTGGTGCCTTAGCCCTTTGAGCCACAGGCGCCGAGCCAAGTCATTCTTAGTATATTGCTTTTGTAGTTTATTCTTTTCTGGTTTAACTTTCTACGTCATATATCTTTCCATTTCAGTACCTATAAATTTACTTCTTTCTTTTTAACTGAGCCATGGTGTTCTAGGGTCATATTATGAATCTTATTAAAAATAATAACACTGTGGAAACCCCAATGAAATAATTGATTTCAGACATGAGCTTCATTATCTCATGATGAAACCGTGAGATGAAAAGTCTAATGAGGATTATTACAATGGAGAGTTCAGCCTGTCACCATCTCAACATGTTGATCAACCTTAATTAGCTTCACTATAAGTAGGTTAACGAGAAATAATAGGCCTTTTTGTGTGACGTTTAGCACACAGTGCCTCCTATGAAATGTTCTTGCACCTGCGACTAATCAAATCTAAGAACGGCACTGTCTAATACACTCACACTTGCTACTTGAGTTCTTGAAATATGGTTAGTGTCAAAGAAGAAATTAATTTTATTTCACTTTATTTTAGTCAATTTAATTATAAAAAAAACTTTGGTGGCAAGAGACCATCATATTGGTTAGTTTACTCTAGAACAGTGGTTCTCAACCTTCCTAATGCCACAACCCTTTAATACAGTTCCTCATGTTGTGGCAACCCCCAACCATAAAATTATTTTCTTTTTCTTCTTTTTTTTTTTTTTTTTTTTTTGAGACAGAGCTTCCAGCTGTCATCCTGGGTAAGTTACTATGGCGTCACAGCTCACAGCAACCTTGAACTCCTGGGCTCAAGCGAGTCTCCTGCTTCAGCTTCCCAAGTAGCTGGGACCACAGGTGCCCACCACAACACCAGGCTATTTTTTGGTTGCAGCCGTCATTGTTGTTTGGCAGGCCCGGGCTGTATTTGAACCCGCCGCCTTGGGTGTACATGGCTGGTGCCTTAGCCACTTGAGCCACAGGTGCCGAGCCTATAAAATTATTTTCATTGCTACTACATAACTGTAGTTTTGCTACTGTTATGAATTGTAGTGTAAATATCTGATATGCAGGATATATTTAGGTGACCCCTGTGAAAGGGTTATTCGACCCCCAAAGGGGTCGTGACCCACAGGTTAAGAACTATTGCTCTAGAAGATAATGCTAACTCTCCTTCACTGGAATTGGAGGAAACAGAGGAACACATAAATGATAGCATGTAAAGGAAATAGACAAATCCAAATCCAGATTTGTGGGTATTCTACAGGACAACTGAATCCACCTTCCGTAACAAGTCATTAGCAGTAGAAGGGAAAAATAGTGCAGTTGACTCTGCTATAGATTAAAAGAGATTTAATGAAAATTTGTAACCAACAAATGTAATGTGGACCTTACTTGGCTCCTGATTCAAATAAAATATAAAAAAGGATGATCAGAAAATGTTGATTACAAGGCCCGGTGTGGTGGTTCACACTTGTAATCCCAGCACTTGGGAGGCCAAGGCTTTTGGATTGCCTGAGCTTACCAGTCAGAGTGAGACCTTGTCTCTAAAAACAGCTGGGCATTGTGGCAGGGGCCTGTAGTCCCATCTACTTGGTAGGCTGAGGCAAGACAATCGCTTAAATCCAGGAGTTAGAGGTTGCTGTGAGCTATGACACTATGGCACTCTACTAAGGGTGAGAATATAAGACTCTTGTCTCCAAAAAAAAAAAAAAGTTGATTACTAAGTGTTAGATAGTATGTGAATTATGGAATTACTGTTCATTTTATTGGATACAATGACCTATAAAATGTCAGGTACAAGGACACGCCTTTTTAGAAGAAAAAAAAAGTTGTTTTTGTTTGTTTGTTTGAGACATAGTCTTAACTATGTTGCCCTGGATAGAGTGCCATGGAGTCGTAGCTTACAGCAACCTCCAACTCTTGGGCTCAAGTGATCCTCTTACCTCATTTTTTTAGAGACAGGGGTCTCATTCGTGCTCAGGCTGGTCTTGAACTCCTGACCTCAAGCAGTGCTCTCATTTCGGCCTCCCAGAGTGCTGGGATTACAGGTGTGAGCCACCACACCTGGCCCTTAGAGATGTATATTTAGTATATGAGGGTAAATTGACATAAACTCAACAAAGAAGAAACAGGATTAATATAGCAGATGTGGTTCTATGAGGGTAGGGATAGGGACTTTGTTTTATTGACCCTTCTTTTCCTAGAAAGGATAATACGTAGAAGAGTGTGTACAGAATAAATTGAAGGAATGAATGTTTAAGCTTGGTTTAGAGATCCATTCACAGGTGCGACCTTGTGAAGGTTTAGGCCTGTCTGCTTTGCTCCCCCTCAAGTGACCTCTATACAGCTCTCTCAGAGTTTGATGATAAATCAAGTCCCTCAACTGAACTGACTTTTCTTTCTTACTTAGCTGTGGGATGCTGGCAGTGGCTTATTGCTGCAGGACCTGCAGGCTGATCAACCTATCTTGGACATCTGCCCATTTGAGGTGAACCATAGCAACTACCTGGCTACCTTAACAGAGAAGGTGGTCCACATCTATAAGTGGGAGTGACCATGGTCTTGAAACCTTTCAGGCAAGCTGCTGATTAACTTCAGATGTTTGCTAGCACCTAACAGACCTGTGCAGGATCCCTGCGTTTTGCCTATATCCTAGAACTTTTGGGATCATGGGTCATTTGAATTATTATGATTTTAGGAGTCCAGTTGACTGAGACACTACTCTGTATCTACTGTGGCTACCAAAAGTAAGTGACTGGTACTCCATCTACATTATCCATTTCTTGTGTATAAAACCCTCGTGACTCTTTGTTGGGAATCTTTATTTTATCTGACTTTTCGCTGAACCTTAAAGAATGTCCTCTCAGCAATCATTTAGGATATGAGTGGGCACCAAGCATTTTCTGGAGCACATATGACACCCTACCTGAGTGGTCTTGCCACTTGGGCTTTGGGAGTGCTGCTTGCATCCTTGAAGTGAATTGATTGATCGTCTTGATGCTGATTTGATGCAGTCTGGATGCAAAAGAGTCTTATTCGGTTGAACACAAGAGGGCACTGTAGAACCTTGTGTAGGATTTGATTTATTTCTGATCTTGAAGGCTGACAACCTCTTAGTAACTTGGTCTCATCCCCACAGTAGTTGTGGTAGAGCACATCTGGTGTACTTTTTGTCAACAACATTTGTATTCTAAGGACAAGGTGCTGGGACATTGGCAGGCCCAGTGATAGAGGCAGTAAATGAACTAAACATCCTTTGCTAATGCTAAAGGCATTAAGTTTGTCTTGAAATCTGTGGAAAGAGACCATTTGTTTGAACAGTGGGGAATGCTAGTTTTTCTAGCCATCTTAGGATCTCAGGATTCATTTTATCTAAGTCACTGCTTTGAAGACCACTCCTTTTACCTCCAATTAGGCAAAGACGAGTGATATGTGGAAGTGTTTGCTTGAGTCTCCCTTACTGTCAGAGACCAGGAACAAAGATTAAGAGAACTTTAAAAAGAAGTTGTTTGCATTGCTATTGACAACAGAAAGAGGACTCATGTCTTCTGTTTTGAGAGAATAAAGCCAATCTCTTGGAGTGAGGGGGCTGCTCTTAAGTGTGTTTGTAATTCTCAAGTAGAGGCTTCCCCATGTGAAAATGATGTAATTCCGTGTTCCTCTGATTTGCCTCCTTTTCTGCCAATGTTAGTAAAATTCCTAGGAATAATGGTTGGAGACCTCTGTGAATGATAGGGAGGTACCCACCAACTTGCATTCCACGTCTTAGATTGTCCAAACACTGGGAGCAGCAGTTCCCTCCAGTGGAGAGCTTAGTTTTTATTTTTTTTGTTTTGTCTTTGGCCACTCTGGCAAATCACTGTCTGCAACAGACCATGCTTCAGGGTGTAGGCAGGCGCAGGGTGGTTAACAGCATGACTTTTTAAAATAATTGTCAGAGAAATGTTACGATTTTTATTATAAAACACTTAGGACCTGTCATCTCCTGAGCAGTTCCTAGGATCTTTCTCTCCAGCAAGGGCTTGTTGCTGTAGATTTCCCCAAACTTCCAAGTTCCAGTTGTGCCTTTTAATAACTCTTTTTTATTTGAGGATGTCTTTTTTAAAAGCCAGCTTTCAGGGCCTAGAGAAAACATTCTTTCCCCAAGGGAAATACTCCTTTTGATGATTAAGAATGGCTGCCCAGGCCCAGAGCTTCAGTGACTGAACAGGATTGGAAATTAAAAAGCAGAACTCATCTGGCGTCAGCAGATTGCCACTGAGGGGAGATAAGGAGTCAGGCCCTTGTCTTGGAGCCTGGGGTGGGGTTAGGATTTTACTTGCTTTGAAATAAGTACACTCAACTGATGACGATTGATTCCCCTAAGACGGTGGTTCTCAACCTTCCTAATTCCATGGCCGTTTAATATAGTTCCTGTGGGTCACAACCCACAGGTTGAGAACCACTGCCCTAAGAGTAGGAACCAAGACTACCAGTGAAGTTGGGTGAATACTGTCTTGCCAATTCTTACATTCCTATAAAATTTGGATATTTTAGAAGCATATTCATGTGACTGTAACTGATTCTCTAAATTGAAAAAACTTGTCCCCAGCCTCTAGGTTCCTGGGCACAACCAGGCTTTCCCCCTTCCCCATGTTTTCTCACTCCTACCTCTAGAAGTTTTTTTCCTGTTTGAGGATTGGAATTGGCAATCAGAATATTTTGTCATTATATGAATCTGTGCACCTGCTTTGAAAACAGGGCAATGTGATCTATGTTTGTGTTCTATGTTTTAATATTTCTATTTTATGTTTTGCCATTAATATGAAAATAAAGAATTTGCCTTGTATAACAGCTTCTAGTGTCTTTTGTCTCTTTGACTTCCAGAGTCAGGAACGTGTCTGCTTCTTGAAAGAAGAGCATATTAATCACAGCCTTGTAGATTTCTGCATTTCCAGCTGATGAGATGGTTGAGCCTTTAACTGGCAATTTTATTTTGCTGTTGCTAATGAAAAGCTATGTTTTTCCTCTTAAGAACCCCCCTCCCCCCACTCCCATACTGGTTATGTGTCTGTTTACTCCTCAGATCCAGGGTTCTACATTTCCCAGTCTCTCTTGCCTATTGGTTTCCTTGAGTCCAGGAGACTGTAACATGTTAGAGAAAGAGAGGAGGAGAGGACTGCTTTCCCTTTTATTTCATCCTTGACAGCATTTTTTTTCTTTTTTCCTTTTTTTGAGACAGAGTCTTAACTATATTGCCCTCTGTAGTGTGTGGTGACATCACAGCTCACAGCAACCTCAAACTCTTGGGCTTAAACAATTCTCTTGCCTCAGCCTCCCAAGTAGCTGGGACTGCAGGTGCCTACCATAATGCCCAGCTATTTTTTTGTTATAGTTGTCGTTGTTTGTCAGGCCTGGGCCAGGTTCAAACCTGCCAGCGCACTAGCTGCCAAGCTACAGGCACCGAGCCAGATGACAGCACTTTTTACAGTGGCAGCAGCATTGGGCAAGTGTGGGCTCCTGGGTTCTTGCTCATCACACTTCTGGCCAGTTGTCTTAGTTTCTTTGTTCACTTTGAGTTTGGGAATCTTCCTTGCCGTAAATCATGGTGCTCTAGGATTATCCTGTAGAGGCTGAGAAAGTTTTCCAGCTAAACAGCAAATGGAGTGTATTGGATTCTAGGAAAACTGAATCCATAGATAGCGGCTTACTATTTTTATAGAGCCTAGTGCTCCAAAGGAAGATGACAGAGAACCTGCAGTAGAACTAAACCCTGCATTACTAAGAAACCCAAAACTATTGTTTTTCTCAGTATCCTTTTTGTTTCCCATCTCAGTGGTTGGGCATAAGTGAAATTTTGAAAAACAGATGTTTGTAGCTTGGCGCCAGTGGCTCAAGTGGCTAAGGTGCCAGCCACATACACCTGAGCTGGTGGGTTCAAATCCAACCTGGGCCCACCAAACAACAATGACAGCTACAACCAAAAAAAATAGCCGGGTGTTGTGGTAGGTGCCTGTAGTCCCAGCTACTTGGGAGGCGGAAGCAGGAGACACGCTTGAGCCCAGGAATTGGAGGTTGCTGTGAGCTGTGATGTCACAGCACTCTACCCAGGGCAACAGCTTGAAGCTCTGTCTCAAAAAGAAAAAGAAAAATAGATGTTTGGGCTTGGCACTTATGGCTCAAGTGGCTAAGGTGCCAGCCACATACACCTAAGGTGGCAGGTTCAGATCCAGCCTGGTTCCGCCAAACAACAATGATGGCTACAACCAAAAAATGGCCAGGCATTTTGGCGGGCGCCTGTGGTCCCAGCTACTTGGGAGGCTGAGGCAGGAGACTCGCTTGAGCCCAGGAGTTGGAGGTTGGTGTGAGCTGTGATGCCAGGGCACTCTACCCAGGGGGACAGCTTGAGGCTGTCAAAAAAAGAAAAATAATGTTTGTATGTCTTTGTCTTTTAATTAGTCAACTTCTCACTTTTACTGACAATTTCTGGCATTTATCCCTTTATAGATTACAAAGCCTCTTGCTAGTATATCAAATAATTATTTTATTTATCTATTTTAGACAGTCTTTGTAAAGGCCCTTGGTTAGAATGCTATGGCATCATAGCTCACAGCAACTTCAAACTCTTAGGCTCAGGTGATCCTCTTGGTTAGGCTGATCTCAAACTTTAGAGCTCAAGCAATCCACGCACCTCAGCCTCCCAAAGTGATGGGATTACAGGTGTGAGCCACCATGCCTGTCCTAAATAATTCTTTTTTTTTTTTTTTTTTTTTGACACAGTCTTACTTTGTCACCCTTGGTAGAGTGCTGTAGCATCACAGGTCAGGGCAACTTCCAACTCTTGGGCTTAGGCAATTCTGTTGCCTCAGCCTCCCGAGTAGCTGGGACTATAGGCACCCACCACAATGCCTGGCTTTTTTTGGTTGCAGTTTGGCTAGGGCCGGGTTCAAACCCACCACCATTGGTATATAGGGCCAGCGCCCTACTCACTGAGCCAGAAGAGCCACCTATCCTAAATAATTCTTAAACAATGGTATAGACTACACATTGTTACTCTATTTTATAGAGGAAGAAGCAGGTTAAAAATCTCACTTAAGGGCTCGGTGCCTGTGGCTCAATCAGCTAAGGTGCCAGCCACGTACACCCAAGGTGGCGGGTTTGAATCCCCAGACCGGGCCCGCCAAACAACAATGATGGCTGCAACCAAAAAAAAAAATGGCTGGGCGTTGTGGCGGGCGCCTGTGGTCCCAGCTACTTGGGAGGCGCTTGAGCCCAGGAGTTGGAGGTTGCTATGAGCTGTGATGCCATGGCACTCTACCCAGGGGGATAGCTTGAGGCTCTGTCTCAAAAAAAAAAAAAAAAAAAATCTCAGTTAAGGAAAATGACAGGCCGGGCACAGTGGCTCGTGCCTATAATCCTAGCACTCTGGTAGGCTCAGGCCAGTAGATTGCCTGAACTCACAGGTTCGAGACCAGTCTGAGCCAGAGTGAGACCTCATCTCTAAAAATAGTTGGACGATGTGGTGGGTGCCTATAGTCCCAGTTACTTGGGAGGCTGAGGCAAGAGAAACGCTTGAGCCTAAGAGTTTGAGGTTGCTATAAGCTGTGATGTCACGGCACTCTACTGAGGGCTACAAAGTGAGACTGTATCTCCAAAAAAAAAAAAAGAAAGAAAGAAAATGACATTTAGGTGATATTTAATTAAATTTTACATGTCCTGGTCTTTTCATTATATCCTTTGTGTTACTGACAGTTAAGCAGGAATTAGGGGACCTGAGTGAAAGCTTACCTTTACTGTTTGATATTTGTCTCTGGAATAGCCTAGACTGATTCCCCACAAATTATTTTTCAGCCTTTAAAATTAAAGCAGACAGTTGCACACATTATTGTGACACTTTATATTCTTCCAAATGCCCTCCTTTGTCTTGGGTTCCTAGGTGCTGGGGCTAGGACTGCTCACTTCAGTGCTCATCACAGAGGTCAGCTGAAGAGGAGAAAAAGGTAATCGGTTCTAGAAAGCCAGGTATAGAGCTAGCTGAATACGGAGGCTACAGTTGAGATATGATGTGAGGAGGAGTTCTTCACTTGCCCAGGAGGAAGAATTATTGGTATTGGACACACCAAGCAGAGGGCTTCCCCAGAGACTGGACATGGGCCCCCAACTGATAATATTTGGATTTGGATAGAAGAACATTAAAAGGAGAACAGGAAGTGCAAGACATCATTTAACAGATGTTTGGGTGGGAAGTCCTGGCACTTTTGTTACCTAAGCTAAAATCTGAGCTGCCCAACAGTTGGATGAGCTGATAGTTAATTGAAGTTTGAAGTTAGAGGCCTGGTAGGTAGATCACTTACTGATAGAATAAAGGAGAAGAGGTCTGCTTCAGATAAATTAAGCTATGCCTTCAAACTCTGGCCAGTGTTCCTAGATCCTACCATTTGATTAAAATACCACCAGTGGGGCAGCTCCTGTGGCTCAGTGGGTAGAGGGCCGGCACCATATACGGAGTGTGACAGGTTCGAACCCGCCCCTGGCCAAACTGCAACAACAAAAATAATAGCGAGGCATTGTGGCAGGAGCCTGTAATCCCAGCTACTCAGGAGGGTGAGGCAAGAGAATCACCTAAGCCTAAGTGCTAGAGGTTGCTGTGAGCTGTGACGCCGCAGCACTCTACTGAGGGTGACAAAGACTCTTCTAAAAAAAAGAAAAGAAAAAGCAGGTGGCTAGGCATGGTTGCTCACGCCTGTAATCCTAACACTCTGGGATGCTGAGGCAGGAGGATTGCTTGAATTCAGGAGGTTCTTTTTGTTTGTTAGTTTGAGACAGTCTCCCTCAGTAGAGTGCCATGGCTCACAGCACCCTCAAACTCTTGGGCTTGAACGATTTTCTTGCCTCAGGCTCCCAAGTAGCTGGGACTACAGGTACCTGCCACAACGCCTGGCAATTTTTTGGTTATAGTTGTCCTTGTTTGGCAGGCCCAGGCTGGTTTTAAACCTACTAGCCCCATGGTATGTGACTGGCACCCTAGCTGCTAAGCTACAGGCACCTGAGCTCAGCTGTTTAAGACCACCCTCAGCGATAGTGAGACCTCTCTACTACAAATAGAAAAACTAACCAAAATGATGTGGCAGGCGCCTGTAGTCCCAGCTACTTGGGAAGCTAAGGCAACTCAGGAACTTGAGCCCAAGAGTTTGAGGTTGCTGTGCACTAAGATGATGCCACAGCACACTACCCAGGACCACAGAGAAATTAGACCAGGTGAGGTGTCTCATACTTGTAATCTCAGCATTCTGGGAGGCTAAGACAGGTAGATTGCTTGAGCTCATGAGTTCAAGACCAGCCTGAGCAAGAGAGAGACCCAGTCTCTAAAAACTAGTTGGGTGTTGGCTCAGTGCCTGTGGCTCAAGTGGCTAAGGCTCCAGCCACATACACCTAAGGTGGTGGGTTCGAATCCAGCCCGGGCCCCGCCAAACAACAATGATGGCTGCAACCAAAAAATAGGGCGTTGTGGCGGGTACCTGTGGTCCCAGCTACTTGGGAGGCTGAGGCAGGAGGCTCGCTTGAGCCCAGGAGTTGTAGGTTGGTGTGAGCTGTGATGCCACAGCACTCTACCCAGGGGGACAGCTTGAGGCTCTGTCTCAAAAACAAAAACAAAAACAAAACTAGTTGGGTGTTGAGTGATAGACGCCTGTAGTTCTAGCTACTCGGGAGGCTGAAGCAAGAGGATCATTTGAACCCAGGACTTGGAAGTTGCTGTGAGCTGTGATGCCACAGCATTCCACCCAGGGCAACAGTTTGAGGCTCTGTCTCAAAAAAAAAAATCACTTGAGCCCAAGAGTTTGAGTTGCTCTTTTTTTTTTTTGTAGGTTTTTGACTGGGGTCAGGTTTGAACCTGCCACCTCCAGTATATGGGGCTGGCATCCCACTCCTTTGAGCCTTAGGCACTGCCCTTGAGTTGCTATGATGTGTGATACCACAGTGATTTACCCAGGGCAACAGCTTGAGGCTCTGTCTCAAAAAAAAAAAAAAAGCATCACTTGAGCTCAAGAGTTTGAGTTGCTGCGAGCTATGATGTTACAGCACTCTACTGAGGGTGGACAAACTGAGCCCATCATCAGATCCATGTGTTGAAGTGGGGGCCAGGAGCCTAGAAGGAAAGACCCTGCAACCAAGGCATTCCCTCCGTCCCTCTCCAAAGATACTTATGGCCATTTACTTGGGTGTACACTAGCAAAAGGGAAATAAGCAGACATTTTGAGGACTATTGAACACAGAGTTAAAGTTAACATTGATATCAGAGGACTAAAACATCTTTATAGCTCCAGTGTAGCTCTGTGTGATCCCACCAGATGGGCAGGCACCCCCAGTTATTTCCAGTGCTCAAATATGTAACTGGAAGTGACCTGGAGTACCCCCATTTTGTATTTTTTTTTTTTAAACAGAGTGACTTGCCCTAAGCTAAAGTTCCCTGGTGTGTGCCTAGCTCGCTGCAACCTCAAACTCTTACTTAGGCTTAAGTGATTCTTTCTGCAAGTACAGGCCACAATGCCCAGCTAGTTTTTTTTATTTTTTTAATTTTATTTATTTATTTTTAGAGACAGATTCTCAGGCTGTTGCCCCGGGCAAAGCACGTGGCAACATAGCTCACAGCAACCTCAAACTCTTGGGCTCAAGTGATCATCTTGTCTCAGTTTTTCTATTTTTAGTAGAGACAGGGTTCCACTTTTTGCTCAGGCTGGTCTTGAACCTATGAGTTAAAGCTATCCACCCATCTCGGCCTCCTATAGTGTTAGGATGTGTGAAGCACTGTACCTGGCCTTTATTTTTTTCATTTTTAGTAGCGACTACCTCTTGTTCTTTCTCTTGTTCAGGCTGGTTTTGAAATTCTAAGCTCAAAGGCACCTCTTGCTTTGGCCTCCCAAGAGTGCTAGGATTATAAGCATGACCCACTATGCCCATAAATTTGTATTTCTTATCTGTAGGGTAGGAACTTATCAACGCAGGAAAGCCCAAATGTAGACCTTTGAAACTGTTCCTAAGCTCAGTGGGTGCAGTGGCTCACATCTGTAATCCCTAAACTTGATGAGGGTGAGGTAGAAGTGTTGCTTGAGGCCAGGAGTTTCAGACCAGCCTCAGAAATATAGGGAGACTCTGTCTCTACAAAAAATTTAAAAAATTAGCTAGGTGTGTCAAGAGTTTAGAGATCATTGTAAAAAAAAAAATTTTAGCCAGGGGCAATGCCTGTAGCTCAGTGGGTAGGGCACTGGCCACATGCTCTGGGGCTGGTGGGTTCGACCCGGCCCGGGCCTGTTAAACAACAACAAAAATAGCTGGGCGTTGTGGCAGGTGCCTGTAGTACCAGCTCCTAGGGAGGCTGAGGCAAGAGAATCACTTCAGCCCAAGATTTTGAGGTTACTATGAGCTATGATGCCACAGCACT
>CAUYQV010063252.1:0-11981 GCA_963574575.1 Galagoides demidoff
GGTGCCTGTGGTCCCAGCTACTTGGGAGGCAGAGACAGGAGACTCGCTTGAGCCCAGGAGTTGGAGGTTGCTATGAGCTGTGATGCCACGGCACTCTACCCAGGGGGATAGCTTGAGGCTCCGTCTCAAAAAAAAAAAAAAAGATTTTACCCGGAACAACTGCAAAGATACGAGCTTGGGAGGAAAGATGAGGAACTTGAGACATACATAGATAATCAAATTTAGCAGGCACCTACATACGGGAGACTGCAGTTCAGGAAATGGGTCTAGCTAGAAACATAAACTTGGGAACTAATAGTATATGGTTGATATTTAAAGCCATGAAACTGGATTAAGTTAGGGTCTCAGCATGAATTGATGGCATAGGATTTAACAAAGGGACAATTTATGAAGGAAGGGGCAGAGAACAGAGAAACCACATGGGAAAATAAGGAATGTCTTACAACTACTAACCAAGTGGCTATTTCCACACCTAGGCCCAAGGGATTAAGAGACAAAGCGGTGACCCAGAGGAAAAGAGTCCTGCAGAGCTAACTTGACAGGCAATTCAGGCAGACTGCCCCAATCCTACAAATTGGAGGCCATAGGGATAAAAGCTCCAACCTCGCCCCTCTTTTCCCTCCAATGTCCTGTTGGGGCTCCATAATGGTCAAACCCAACAGAAACCAAAGGCAAAGGAAAAAGGAAGCCTGTTGAGGTAGTCCATGCGGGGGCAGCCTCCTGGGACAAAGAGCAGGTTGAGAAGTGGATTTAGAAGGGCAAATGGAAGACTTCAAGCACAAATAAGGAAGTGAATGTAGATGAAGAGAATGCCCCACTGTTAAAAGGCTGGGTAGGTAGGCAGGAGATCCATGAGACAGAAGTATTTCATAGAAATGCCAACCTGGGTGGTGCCTGTGGCTCAGTCGGGAGGGTGCCTCATATACCAAGGATGGCGGGTTCAAACCTGGTCCCTACCAAAATACAACAACAACAACAACAAAAACAGCTGGGCATTGTGGTGGGCGCCTATAGTCCCAGCTACTCAGGAGGCTGAGGCAAGAGCATCATGTAAGCGCAGGAGTTGGAGGTTGCTGTGAGCTGTGACACCATAGCACTCTACTGAGCGCAATAAAGTAAGACTCTGTCTCTAAAAAAAAAGAAAGAAAAACAAATGCTAGCCTAAAATAATACCAAGTTTACACAACCAGAAAAAGCCCTGCCTTGAATTGACAAATCCTGACTTGGCTCCTCCCTCCCTTTGCCATTCCTTGAAGAAAAGAAATAACCTGCTATTTTTACTTTCTCCTTTCGCTCCTTAATCTCTTCTGAATAAAACTGAATACTAAAGAATGCATTAATGTTTTCTTACCCAATCCAAAGGCCCTTTCTCAGTTCTTATTCTTGACCATTCCAATACCTATGACAATGTTCTTTACTGTTTTTTTAGAGAAAGAGTCTGACTTTGATAGATAGAGTGTGGTGGCATCATAGCTTAGAGCAACCTCAAACTCTTGGGTTCAAGAGTTGATCCTCTTGCCTCAGCCTCCTGAGTAGCTGGGATGATAGGTGCCTGCCTTAAGGCTTGGTTATTTTTAGAGATGGGGTCTTGCTCTAGCTCAGGCTGGTCTCAAACTCCTGAGGTCCAGCAATCCATCTGACTCGGCCTCCCAGAGTGCTAGGATTACAGGTTGTGAGCCACTATGCTTGGCCCTACTGACTGTTTTTTATTCCTCCTTCCTGGCCATTCATTTTTTAGTGCCTTTTTCTCTTCCTATACCTATAATGTAGGTGTACCCTAAGGCTCTGCTGATTTTAGCGCTTTCTTTTCACTTTACCTGCATATCTCTGGCAACTTTCAGTGCCAGATTTCTCCATCTAACAGAGATCTCTAGAATAAGTATCTGTTGTTGGCCTCCACTCCTTCCACATAGGTCCCATCCTTCATATTCAACATATCCAAAAGTGAACTACCATTATCCTTAAACCCCTTCTCTTATACTATGTTAGTCATTAGGATCAGCATCAGCATCTTTCTAGCCACCCAGTATCTAAACCAGTATTAAAGGCTCAGTCAATGTTTGGGAATCACTTTTCTTAAACTTTGTAGGCTACTAACTGTTGCTACCCCCCACATCCAATCAGGTGACAAACCATTCCATCTCACCTCTGAACCTGTTTTCTTTTTTTTCTTTTTTTTTTTTAGGCAGAGCCTCAAGCTGTCCCCCTGGGTAGAGTGCCATGGCTTCACTGCTCACAGCAACCTCCAACTCCTGGGCTCAAGCGAGTCTCCTGTCTCAGCCTCCCAAGTAGCTGGGACCACAGGTGCCTGCCACAATGCCTGGCTATTTTTTTGGTTGCAACCATTATTGTTGTTTGGCTGGCCCAGGCTGGACTCAAACCCGCCACCTAAGGTGTATGTGGCTGGCGCCTTAGCTGCTTGAGCCACAGGCACCGAGCTGACAGTTTAGTGTCTTAAATTTAGCCTGGTTAATCCTAAAAATCTCAGGAGAAACATCTCCTACTTACAACTGCCCGTGGGTCCCTCAATCTAAATTAGATGTCCCCTGCATTCCTGTTTTCTTATAGCACTCTGTAGTTTTCCCCAAAGCACTGGTCACAATTTGGTAGAAAACATCTATTTGTGGGCAGCGCTCAAAGCTCAGTGGGAAGGGCGCCAGCCACATACACCAAGGCTGGTGGGTTTGAACCCGGCCTGGACCAGCTAAAACAACACAACTGCAATAACAACAAAATAGCTGGGCATTGTGGCAGGTGCCTGTAGTCCCAGCTCCTCTGGAGGCTGAGGCAAGAGAATTACTTAAACCCAAGAGTTGGTGGTTGCTATGAGCTGTGGTGCCATGGCACTCTACCGGGGGCAACAGCTGTCTCAAAAAAACAAAAAACAAAAACAAACTCCAACCCCCTATCTATTTGTGTGAATACTCATTTAATGCCAGTCTTCTCAGTGGTACGTGTTGTTCAATTAATGAATGAACAGGTCTGTGCTCTAAAACAGGATTCCTATTCCAGTTCCTTTACTTCATTTTCCTTGTCAAGCAGTACAGTGTAGCTGGAGAACTGCTTTAGTCAACACTCGAACTGTTCCTTCCTTCTTTAACTCCTTTGCTAAATCACTTAGCTTCTCAGGACCCTAGGAAATGTCACGAGAACTGGTGTGGAAACACAGGCAGAAGAGTAAGACCCTTTCCATCTAGCCCACACCCTCCAAACACCAGACTAATCTAGGATGTCAAGGGAGTTGGTAGAAAGAGCGGAGCCTGGAGAAAGACCTCCTAGGTTTTGGATCCTGGTCTGCTTCTTTCAAAGTATGTGACCTTGGGCACATTACTTAGTTTCTTGTGCCTCAGTTTCCTTAAGCATAAAATGCCAATGCTAATTTGACCTCCATCATGAGATAATATACAAAAACTATGAAAATCACTTTAAAAAGCCTTGGTAAGAAGAAGCCTTCATAAGTGGAATCTACCATTAAAATAGTAAGTGAGAACAAAGTATTCCCACAGGGCCAATTCTCCTAAAAAGTGAAGTACTAATGTCTTTAAAATGCTTGCCCACAAACCCTCAAAGACAGCAAAAAAGTAAATGGGACAGTTTACTACTTTTTGAGGTGGCTTCATCAGATCTGCTTTGACTGATGACAAAGCCCTGAACAAAGGGCGTCTGAGGACAACTGGATGCTGTCCTGTGTGCATACAAATAAGTTCCTTTGCTGGAGGGTTCTGCCGATAACACCGACATCCCTACCTGGACCAGCTGTAGAAGGTAATGCAGAACATCATCGTCCTCCAGGCTCTCCAGTTTCTGAACTGCAAGGGCTCTTACATTTTCGTCTGAAAAGTTGCAGTCCAAGAGTTGCATGGTTAACCCAACATCCAAAGCACTTTGGTCCCAGACCTCCCTTCTGGCTAACAATTGGTATGTTTTAGCCACAATTTCTTGCTGTCCCCATTTCACTGAGCTAAATAGCTTAGGATATGCTTTGGGGTGCTTAAGGCTTTCATATCTAAAATGCCAGAGTAATTCTTTGTCCTCCGCTGTGAGAGGGTTAAGTGGATCAGTGGCTATGATGGCCTCCAATTGCTTGCGAAGCTGGTTGGGCATTTCTGCTCGAACCCGGTCCCCTTCTGGGTCAGGGCCGGGGTGGTGCTTAGGCAGGGCTATTGGGTGACAGTAATTATCCAGAAGAATGGAGATGGACATGGAGTTCTCCTTGTCTGGGTTGGTTGCTGATGTGAGCTTGTCAGCGCTGAAGCTCCCTTGGTCTTCTCCCTTCCCCGATATCTGCCACATGTGGAGAACATATTCACCGCGGCGCAGGAGGAATCGGTGGTCTATCAGCAGCAGATTCACATAGTAGAGAAGCTGAGCTTTGCCCCTGGACTCAGAACTAGACGTGTCTGCAGAGACCTTGCCGGACAGTGCTGGCGTCTTGCCGCAGTAGATCTGAAGGTTCAGCAGAGCCCCTTTGGGCAAGTCTTTGATCTTGATACTGAACTCGAGCCACACATTCCAGAGCACCTCCTCTGTGAAGGGCTTGGGGCTGGTTCGCCTTTGGCAGAGGACTTGTTGCCCATGCTGGATGTTTGCCTCTACAAAAACTGTGAGGTCAGTATTTCGGGGTAGGACCGGGATGTCAATGCCCCGGATTTTGACCCTGAACTTCCGGTCACAGTCCCACAGGGACACGGTGAACACACTCTCGTGGTCTTTGCCGTGGATGGTCAGCTGCTCGTGGTAGCCGGTAACTCCCGTGCAGTCATCCACCAGCGGCCACTCTTCCTTCCTCACCTCGTCCAGGGCTGGGTCCGGGGGCGTGTCAAGCACCAGGTGAATCTCTTCTCCATTTTTGAGGCAGTGCCTCACCCACTGGAAGTTTTTGATGGGCGTTTCACCCACCAGGTACTCATCTCGGCCACAGACGCGCAGCACAAAATCCTGTTCATTCTGGCTTTCAGAGATGTCCATGAGAGACTTCTTCTTGGCCATCTTGGTGAAGAAGCTCTGCAGGATGGTGCCAGGAGTGTCGTCGGCTGAGACCTTGACGGTCTGGCTGGTGGTGCTGCGGTGGATGATGATGAAGACGCAGTTGTTGACAATCTTCTTGCACAGGTACTCCGGGAGGGGCTTGGACGTCACCCAGGGGTGCATGGCGTAGAGCTTGGGGTCGCGGCCAGCCACCTCCGCCATGCGCGGGGTGACCAGGCGGCGGCGTGTGAACTCGAGCTCGTCATCGTGCACGTTGCTGACATCGGTGACGTCGTAGCCCATGAGGGCGGTGAGCTGTCGCTGGAAGGCCTGCGTCTCCTCCGAGGGCGTGCGCCGCTGCACCAAGTGGATCTGGCCCGGGCTCCGGTGCAGCACCTTCCAGTAGCGCAGGCAATCCAGAGTCTGCACTACTTGGTACTTGTCGTAGATCTCGTACCACTGGCCCTTCTTCTGGTAGAGCAGGAGGAAGTGGTCGGGGCTGAGCCGGTGGTAGAAGTCCGCAGCCACGCTGGTCTCCAGCGCACGCAGCCACACCTGGGCCTTCATTTGCTCCACGTTGCCGTGGCCCGCCACGTGCAGCAGCGCCGTCTCAGGACTCTTACTGTGGCGCTGGCTGGTGGGCAGCACGAACTCGATGGGGATGAGCTCCATGGACGACAGGCTGGCTGCAGCACTGCGTGGCTTCATTCTGCGGCGCCTGCGCGCGTTGTCCTCTCTCAGAACCACGGGCTGTTCATAGTTCTCCACCTCCATGCCCTAAGCGACCTGGAAATGCAGGGACAGAGGGCTTTGTCACAAGAACAGCACGTCACATTTTCCTGCGAGATAGCAGAAGCGAATGTGCAGCAGACTGACGGGCCTGCAAAGACTCAGAGGGACCAAGTGGTCCTCGAGCACAGGCTTTGGACTGAGGGCCTTAGAATCCTGGCCCCGCCCATTACTCTCTGGGCACTTGGGCCAATTAATTAGTCTCTGAGCCTGTTCCTCGTCTCTCAGATGGGTTAGTAATACCTCAGAGGGTGGAGGTGAGAGTTAAATAAAGTAATACTTGTTCAATAGGGGTGATGGGTACGTAGACATTCATTGATCACTCTACTTTTGTATAATTTGAAAAATATTAATAAGAGATATGTAAACCATTTATCTAGTACAGCCCCTGACATAATAGGTCAAAATAGTAATTGTTGTTCTTAAATATACCGAACCACATAGATGAGTAAAATAATGCAGGTGAGAGTCAAGTCCGAGTTTACAAGGAGCAACTGGAGGTGCTGAGACACCTCGCTCTGAAAACAGGCCTTAAACCTACTTCCTCCTTTTTCAGTCTCACGCTTCTTACAACCCAGACACCTTACTCAACCCCGCTTCACGTTCCTTATTTTTAAACTGTCTGGACTTAGGATCCACTCCCTAGACAGTTTCCTGCCTTTCTTTCTTTCTTTTTTTTTTCCTTTCTATTTAGGAAAACTAGTCATTTCATTCATAAAACTCAAAAAAATATCAAAATTGGCAGAGTTGCAATCAAAACGAATTGCAGATGCATAAAATTTTGAATCATGAAATGTGTAAATGTTCTAGCTGTCATTGCTATATTAGGTCTGTGTCTTAGAGGAGTCATCCAAGGCTGTCCCTGTCCTAAAGTGAACATTTGGGTCATTTAAACTTTGCACCAACTTGTTTGATCTGCTTCTACTTTACACAGTGGAGGAACCATGGGATGGAAGCCAGGATTTCTAGACTCCAGTGACCTGCTGTTTAGACCCCAACCAATTATTTTTTAACTTCTTTGTGCTCTAGTATTTTTATTTTTATAGCACAAATCTACAAATTTATTCTAGGTAGTTTATTCACCCCTCCTACAAATGTTTAAGTATCTACCCTTCACGAAGCATTTAAGTATAAATGCAACACACTAAAGTATGAAACCCTTCAAATAGTGATTGAAGTGCTGAAAGTATTACAATTGGAAGATGAATAATAAAGTATTTGATTTTGGGATTTAGTATTAATATAATACACATTATATTTAAGTGAGAATCAATTATTTAAACAAAAATTACTGCTTTAGAAGATATCATTCACTCTCCCAAATAACTAATGTTAGTGAGACTCACAATTGCTTATTTCCATAAGACATAATCATTCAATGTAAACCAAAAAGGAAAGTTTGATTAAAAGATAAGAAAGACTAGTTTCTTAGATCCAAACGTATGTTCAAATCTTGGCTTTACTTCATTTTAAATTCAATATTCCCTCTCTTAAAATACTACAAAGTTATCCTTAGTTAAGTAAATGAAACCAACTGTTTCAAAGAAGTGTCCCTTGCAGCTTAAAATGTTCATTTCAGTCTTTTGCTGCCCTGCATAATAACTAACAAAGGTGAGAACTCTAAGGTACAGTAATATTGATAGTAACCTGAAATAAACATGTCAGAATTTAGGCAACATGCAAATACACAACCGTAACATCTGCCTCAGTGACACCAAACAATCTTATAGGATGCAGAAGGGAAGGCTGACTAAATACTCACTGGTTTCTTTCATGGTAGAAGCCATGAAGCTTTCTCCTTTTATGAGAAGACGTTGAAACACTGTTAAGTACGGTAATCTCTGAGCATGTACTGTAAGAATGTGAAGCCTGGATGGCTCAGGCTCCCGTGCCTTCTCTCTTCTTCCCAAACAAAAACAAAAAAACCCCTCTGATGCACCTGTAAAACTATTTCTGGAACCTTGTGGATATCCACGGTTTAGGTTGGACGAGACAACGAAACACAGACAAGCAGTGGTAGTATCATCTCAAGAACCAACAACACTTCCAGATGAAAACATCCTAGCTGAGAAGGAAGTGTCACTATGCTGAGTCAGATCCAACAGAGGGCAAAAAATAGAAGGAAGCAATACCTGATAAAGCAGCGGAGGCGACGATGCTGAAGGATCATTTGTTTAATTTTTGAAAACAAAACAAATTCAAACCTACCCAGTGTGCTTCTATACTCTTCCTCTTTTCTGGGGCTCCCTTCATATCCAGATGCAGAGGAAGTGTTGCAGTGACCAGGAAGGAAGTTTTAACCAAGTTGATTATACGTGTGATTGCTCATTTTAAAAGTGTCAGAAATGCATTTCCTGTTATAGCTCAGAAGAACATGAGAGTGAGCAGTGTTTACTGTAGTTATTTTTTTTTTACTCTTTGAACTAATTTTTCCAAAATTGGTGGAGACTGAGACAAATTAAAACTGCATAGATCCAAACTAAAAATACACATGGTGAGACATAAACAAATGCAATATTTTTGTAGCTAGTTCTAAGCACCATATAAGAAAGGGCCCAACAGCCACAATAATAGACATCCGCTTAGGGAGACTTTTAAAGGCCAAATTAAACCTATTCCCCCAAGGGAATTCAAATGAACCTTGTTCATACACTGTAGCCAATGGATGGGGGAAGAGAAACCTAATAATATTGAGGACTGAGTTATCAAGCTGAATATTTTCAGAGGTAGGACTGGGAGCTCACTTCCTTAGCTTGGTAAGAGATTTCTCTTTTTTTTTCAGAGCCTTCGGGGCCCAAAATATCACCGGCTCAAACTGAAAGTACTTCAGCGTGTGCATATGTATGCGTGTAAATGTGACACGCTGCAGTAAGGAGCCCTTCCAATAATGGCTGAAATGCTAAAAGTGCTAGGATTGAAGATCGAATAGTAAGGTATTTTAATGTTAATATTTAGTATCATTACTGTAACGTAGTATATTCTGAACAAGAAATCAACTATTGAAACAAAAATTAATGTTTCAGAAAATATCATGAGTGTTGAGAGTGGAGGCTTACTGTGAGCAATGATTAATTGCCTGCAGATGAACTAGGAGGTTACTTGGTATTAAGGGGAAATTAGGGAGCTGAAGGCTGTCACAGCATTTGGGGGAGATGCCCGGGGAGATGGCGCCTCATTCCCAGGAGAGCAGAGAATACATAGAAAATTCGTCCTGAATTATTTTAGAGCAGCCCTGTATCTTCCAGGTGACGTCAATTCCTTCTAGAATCCCAAACATAGATCCTGAACCAGTGCCCCCCTCCTTCATGTAGGAGTTTCATGTAACAGAGTTCATCCTCTGTCCTGGAGACTCATGCTCTCCAGCTGAGCTCTAGGGACAGCAGGTGGGATGGGGGTGGCCTCACAAGTCCCTTGCAGGTATAAAAAGTTCTTCTGGATTACTCTGATATCAGAATAAATAATTGCTTGATCTGATCTATCTCTATTCACATAGGCCTTTGGGTCTTAACTTTTTAATAGTGCTCTAACAGTTGACATCAGCAGGCAAATCATTTAATTCAAAGACTGCCTCCCAAATATTTATAGGGGGCTTATCAGCTTCCCAGAGTTTGTTCCTATATAGGAATACTCCCTTGAGAGGCTTGCAGCTTTAGAAGCCTCAAGGCTGGCCTTCTTGGTTGGTCCTGAGGGAAGACCACCACACTGTAGCCACCAAGCCATGATGTAGGAGCTTGCCAACCTGTCTGTTACCCAGAATGAGGGAGGATACATGGATGGTAGCAAGGGTTGGAGGGCTAACCTCAGAGGGACCATGAGCTTGGCAAGCTCCATTTCCCAGACCATTTAACAGATTTTTTTCCCCATCCTGGTGCAGTCAGTTTCAGGGGGCTAAGTCCCAGTCTGGCACTAGACACACATGCATGTTTATTCCAGAAATAGTAGACTCAGCCACTTGGGTCTCCTTGCTTCTGAAGGAACTATTCAGCTAATTTGATTATGCAAAAGTTGTTTGTTCCATGACTAAACTTGCAAATACTTTGGCTTTATTGGTGGTTTGAGATTGAAAGTACCCTCCTCTTCTCCAAATCTTAATATAGCCCATTAAAACTTGACTATATGTAGTAAATATTCCCAGGGAGAAGTAATGGCAAATGTTTCCTTCCTCCTTGTGGACACTTCCTCAATGCAGAGGCATTCTTTACTAGTAAGAATATTTTCTACCCGGAATTTTTAGTTTAAAAAACCCAACACCTCATCATTATCTTGTTTTGCTAATATGTTATTTTTCCCTTCTGTGAATCTGTAGACATACAATATATCTTGGGTGGGAAAAAAAATAATCAAAGAATCTAGCCCTCTGCATCACATCCAAGTACCACAGAAATGACAAGGGAGAAGATTAGAAAATAAGAAGACAATAAGAAGTATCAAAGATAATAAATAAACAGATTAAGAATTCATTATTTGTGATGAGGAAGGCTCTTTGCAGTGGCCTTCAGAGAGAGAGTTTATGGCAGGGGTCCTCAAACTTTTTTAAACAAGGGACCAGTTCACTGTCCCTCAGACCATTGGAGGGCCAGACTGCGGGCCCTGGGACGAGTCAGCTGCTAAGCAGGACAGGCAGCGGCGGCAAAAACACCCGGTGGGCCGGATAAATGTCCTAGGCAGGCTGTATGTGGCCCACGGGCCATAGTTTGAGGACGCCTGGTTTATGGCCTAGTAGAGACACAAAACATGTAGATGAGAGCACATGCAATGTGATCACCTGTGAAGTCCAAGTGGTTTAACCATATTATATAACTTTCATTATGTAATCCAACAGGTAACTCGAGGTAAACACTTTGGGTGGGATTTAAAAAAATGTATTTTAAATATTCAAGGGAAGGTCCGGGATTCAAGGCAAGAGGAATCACAGGGGAGTGTCCTCCAGCCGCAAGGTATTTGGGGGACAGTGAACAGATCAGTTCACTGGAAGGGAGAGTTTGTGAAAGAGCAACGTGAGCTCTGAAGAAGTGCATGGCAAAGCAAGTGTGTTCTTCCCACACTTATTTCAGGTCTCGGCACATGTAAATAGTCGTGACATGTGTATGGCACCCTGGGTTAAACTGAGGAGGTCCCTGAAAACATGACACAATGCCTAGATCCCCAAAGCCCTCACTGCCTGGGTGGGCTGGGATGGGATGGTGGGCTGGCCTGGCCAGAGCCTAGTCTTCCCTGTCCCCTAGGAGTGGGAGGGGTACGCTGCCAGGCACACAGGTTGGGAGGCTTTATTATTGGTTATTGATCCTGGCTGGAGGAGCTACCTGACTCAGACATATATCTTTCAGCTTGAAGAAGCACTACAATCCACCTTTCCAGATTTTTTCAGCTTGGTATATGGCTTATATGTTTTGATTTCAATACAATCAAATGGTTAAATCAACTTTCATACCTTGCTTTGGGCACAAAGGCAAACTTTTATGAAGCTGTGCCCAATATTTTTTCATCTGTATTTGGTAAGACTAAAGAGAAGCATCCTGGTATTGTAGAAGCACTAGCAATCACTAGACCTAAGTTACTCCTATGCAGTTTTTAGGCCTAATCTATGTCAATTCATCTGCCTTGGCTTCCTAATCTACCAAAGGGATAAGAACCACCCTGCTTATCTCATAGGAAGTTGTTAAAAATCTTCAATTTTCAACGGAACAAAACCTTATCTAACTATATGATGTAAGATAGTGGGTTAGATGCTACAAGGACATACAATTCCAGGTATCCCATATCAACACAGAACAGAGAAAAAGAAGAGGCCATGTCATCTGTGTGTTTGTTTTTCAGGGAGAGGAAAAATTTCCCAGAAGCTTCCTGGGTTCCCTTATCTCTCTAGCCAGAATTGTAATAAGCGCCCATCTATACTTCAGCCCACCAGTAGGAAGAGGGATAGAATTCTGTGAATGGGTTAAGCCAATCAGGATTTACCTCCAAGCTCCTGGCTGGTCAGAGAATGGTAGACACCAGAACTATATGGCTTTGAAAGTAAGGACAAAGGGTGCTGGGGAGGTTCAAGGGAGTCTCTGCCATAGTTTTAGTGATACAAGGGAGGAAGGCTGTACCTAGAGGGAAGCCATTCAGGGTTCTGAGAAAAGCTACAGGAAATCAGTCACAGTCAACGGAACCCCAAGGATGTATAGCCAGATCCAAGTGCCTATGGGGCATTCCACTTCATTCACCATCCTTTTTTTTTT
>CAUYQV010063254.1:0-16188 GCA_963574575.1 Galagoides demidoff
ATAGTGATCAAAACAGCATGGTACTGGTGCAAAAACAGAGAGTTAGATGTATGGAACAGAATAGAGAGCCAAGAGATGAACCCAGCTACTTACTGTTATGTGATCTTTGACAAGCCAATTAAAACCATCAAGTGGGGAAAAAATTCCCTATTTAACAAATGGTGCTGGGTGAACTGGTTGGCAACCTGCAGAAGAATGAAACAGGATCCATGCCTTTTACCACTAACTAAGATAGACTCTCACTGTATTAAAGATTTAAACTTAAGACACGAAATTATAAAAAATACTAGAAGAAAGTGTAGGGAAAACACTTGAAAAAATTGGCCTGGGTGAAAATTTTATGAGGAGGACCACCCCGGGCAATTGAAGCAACATCAAAAATACACTACTAGGACCTCATCAAATTAAAAAGCTTCTGCACAGCCAAGAACACAGTAAGTAAAGCAAGCAGACAGTCCTCAGAATGGGAGAAGATATTTGCTGGTCATGTCTCCGACAAAGGTTTAATAATCAGAATCCACAGAGAACTCAAATGTATTAGCAAGAAGAGAACAAGTGATCCTATCTCAGTGTGGGCAAGGGACTTGAAGAGAAACTTCTCTGAAGAAGACAGATGCATGGACTATAGACACATGAAAAAATGCTCATAATCCTTAATCATCAGAGAAATGCAAATTAAAACTACTTTGAGATATCATCTAACACCAGTAATATTAGCCCATATCACAAAATCACAGAGCTGGCATGATTGTGGAGAAAAGGGAAAACTTCTACACTGTTGGTGGGATTGCAAACTGATACATTCCTTTTGGAAAGACGTCTGGAGAACACTTAGAGAACTAAAAATAGACCTGCCATTTGATCCTATAATTCCTTTACTAGGTATATATCCAGAAGACCAAAAAGCACACTACAACAAAGATATTTGTATCAGAATGTTCATTGCAGCCCAATTCAGAACTGCTAGGTCATGGAAGAAGCCGAAGCACCCATCGATTCATGAATGGATCAATAAACTGTGGTATATGTACACCATGGAATACTATGCAGCCCTAAAGAAGGATGGAGACTTTTCCTCCTTCATGTTTACATGGATGGAGCTGGAAAATATTCTTCTTAGCAAAGTATCTCAAAAATGGAAGAAAAAGTATCCAATGTACTCAGCCCTACTATGAAACTAATTTATAGCTTTCATAGGAAAGCTATAACCCAATTATAACCCAAGAATACAGGTGAAGGGTAGAGGGAGGGGAAGGGAGGGGAAAGGAGGGGACAGGAGGGGAAGGATGGGTGGAGGGACAGTAATTGGTGGGATCATGTCTATGGGTTATCTTTTAAGGGTACATGTGAATCTTTCTAAGTGAAGAATATAAATGTCTTAACACAATACTAAGAAAATGACATGAAGGCTATGTTAACCAGTTTGATGAGAATATTTCAGATTGTATATAAAAATAGCACACTGTACACCATGACAGTATCAATGTACACAACTATGATCTAATAAAAAAAATAAAAAATAAGGAAAAAAAGAAAAGAAAATAGGAATGACTATAGTTGAAAGGAGGAAAAAACTAAAATACAATGGCAAAAATAATTTCAAACACATTATTATCATAACAAATGTATTAAATTTTTGTATTAAAAGACATTTTGTAATGTTAAATGTATTAACATTTTTGTATGATATGGTTAAACAACTCAACTACACATGTAAAAATATAGCTGTTGTTTACAAAAGACGAACCTAAAATAAAATGATACAGTATGATTATATAACTAAATGCCAAAAATATAAATTTAACATAGTTTAATATTAATTTTTTTTAAAAATAACAAATTTAGTTTGGCAATTCTAATAGGAAAACTTTATTAATTCGAGATGGGGAAATTACAACCAACCTGCAGAACATCACACTTGATGGTGATATATTAAAAGGAGAATCATTGCTTAATTCAACTTTGTTACTGCAGATTTTAATCAACATAAGGAGAGAAAAAATTACATGAAGAAGACATCTGTACAGCCAAATATGACAGCTAATTTCAATCTATTCATTACTCCTACCAAGATTCTCATTGCCTGTTAAATTTACTTTTTATTTCAATAATTTGATAAGTACATTGTTCTCAACAGTTTTATTCCTAATTTTTTGTTCAAATGTGTTAAATTAGCTCTTGCAAAACTATTGGTACCCCCTACAAACCAGCCTACCTTCCATTAAACAGCAATGATATCTTAGTGGACACACAGAACTCACTCACATGTGAAAAGGAAGAATTAGTAGCCTCACCAAAGGAAATTACTTAACCAGTAACTGATGATAAATGTCATGGCTTCTCTCCCCACCACCATCCTTGCTTAGGATCATTCTGAGGCATGTGCTTTGGACGTTCTTTCTTTGTATTCCAGTCACCCATTGTGGTACCAGGCTTGGTAATGCATCTTTCATGGGCTGCCCTTCTTTTAACTTATGACTTTTCCTCTCTCCAACCCATGTTCCTTGTTCTTCCAGTAAACTGCTTTCACTTGAATCCTTGCACAGAGTCTACTTCTGGGGAACATGAATTATGCAGGGCATAAATAGTAATAAGCATAGACATGTATATACTTTTTTGGCTTCATTTTTAATGCTAGCAGAGTTTGTAACTTACTTTCAAAATGATTTAACAAGAAATACAGGGAAAGCAAATGTGGCAAAATGTTTAAAATTGTTGGATCTAAATATAAGGCATAGAGTATTCATTGTAATAGTTTTACAAATTTTCTTTAGTTTCAAATTTTTCAAGACAAGAAGTTGGAGAACATGTTGGATGACTTCTGGTTTGAAGATGGCACATAAAGTTGTAATTTTCTCCTCCTCATGGAGGGCATCCAAAAGAAACAAGGAAAAGAAAACAGTCACAAATAAAATTTATGATGAAACTAGGAAATAAATAAAATGATTGTTTCAAAAAGGTAAAAACAAAACAAGGAAAAAAGAAAAAAGAGGGAGAGGAAGAAGAAAAGGAACAAGAAGAAATGACAGATAAAGAACATTCACCAGAAAAATGATACCAAAGAGCTGAAAATTATAACTAAATATTTTACCACACATTTAAAAATTTAATGAAACACTTTTATGAATGAAAAGCACAAAGCATAAAAGCAAAACCTTGATGAATGGTTAAATTGAAATGATGTGAAAGCCATCAACAGACACGAATATGAAACTGGAAGAAACCCAAGAAAGAATAAGACACTGAAGAATAGAATGTCCACTGTAAGGGACATAGAGGACCTGAGAAAAATAAGCAAAATGGAAATCTAGTTTTAAATATTGGAGAAAATAATGGCTAATAAAGGTAGGCCAAGAAACTCTACAAAATTTAAGATTTTAAAGAATCAAATCTAGGCACATGGCCTACAAACACATGAAAAATGCTCACCATCCTTAATCATCAGAGAAATGCAAATCAAAACCACTTTGAGATTTCATCTAACTCTAATAAGATTAGCCCACATCACAAAATCCCCAAACTACAGATGTGGCGTGGATGCGGAGAGAAGGGAACCCTTCTACACTGTTGGTGGGAACGTAAGCTAATATGACCTTTTTGGAAAGTAGTTTGGAGAACACTCAAGGAACTAAAAGTAGACCTACTGTTCAATCCTGCAATTCCTCTACTAGGTATATACCCAGATGATCAAAAATTATTTTACAATAGAGACATTTGCACCAGAATCTTTATTGCAGCCCAATTCATAATAGCCAAGACATGGAAACAACCGAAATGCCTACCAACCCATAATGGATTAACAAATTGTGGTATATGTACACCATGGAATACTATGTAGCCATAAAAAAGATGGAGTCTTCACATCTTTTATGTTTACCTGGATAGAGCTAGAACATATTCTTCTTAGTAAAGTATCTCAAGAATGGGGAAAAAAGTATCCAATGTACTCAATACTACTATGAAATCAATATATAACCACCTACACACTCATATGAATGGCAAAACATAACTATAGTCCAGAAAGTAGAAGGGAAGGGGGGGGAAGGGGGATATGGGAGGAGGGAGGGTATTTGGAGGGACCTCACCTAATGTGCATGATGCAATGGTACACTTCAAAACTATTAAGAAATGAGTATAAGTGTAATGGGGAAAAAAATAAAGAATCAAACCTGAAACAATAGAAATAAACATATATTTTAAAATATAATTTTCTTTTAAATATACTTTTTTCAATATATGTTTTTAAAATAATTTTCAGAATGGAATATCTCCAGAATCTCTTTTGTTTGCAGAGTCTAATGTAGACTAAGACTTCATTTATGTTTCAGTTTACACTGTAAGAAAGACTCTGATCTCATCTTTTTCAAAAATAAGGCTACAGGAGTAGATACAACAGGGAAGCTCTATATCTATATTTGACAAAATAGATCATGATATCATAGACAAAACAGAGAAATAAGGAATAGATAACAGCAGATTTGTAACAAGTTAGTGGCAATAGCCAAAATGTGCTATTTAACATATCAGCATTAACCTGGAGAGTTTTCTAGTGTCATGCCATAGATCTATGTACTTGTTCTGCATACTTTTAATTACTTTAATAAGTATATTTATTATACATATTATATATAAAACAAACTGATCATCAGTATAAACCTGGAAAGTATAGCTAACACAATTGGAAACAGAATCAGGAACTGCAAAGATCTCAATAATCCCATAATTCAAACACGGGAGAAATGTAATACCAAATACGAAGCACTCCAGGTGAATACAAAAGTTTGGTAATAAAATTTGAAAGATATATGGCTGCAGAATAACACATACTTTAGAGGCATAGTTAATAATTGCAAGCACAAAATGAACTGAAATTATTCAATTACCAAAATAGTATTGCTTCTCAGCCTTTTGGCTAAGATCAAGTGTGACTTGCAAAATAGCTAATGAATCACAGAATGAATCACAAAATGTATTAATAGATGCAGCATATCTAGGATACAAGATGTGACCACTCAGGGTGCTTTTTGGACATCTGGATCATTTTGTCAAGTGGGGACAAAAATTATAAGTGGACCATAAACCAGGTTATCATAATAATGACTAACTTTGTGGAGATTTTTTATCATTACATTAAATCTTCATAGTATGCTTTAAGATTGATACAGTACTTATTCCTGTTTTATAAGTGAAGACTGAAACAGATTAAGTAACTTGTCAATTTCCCAAAATTAATGTATAATGATGTTGAAATTTGGGACATGAGGAGAACTGTATAGAAAAATTTAAACATACTGAATGCATGATTCTTTTATGTCTGAAAATGTCCTTGCTTGATTTTCTCTTTTAAAGGACATTTTTGTACGGTATATGATTGTAGATTGCTAGTAGTTTAGGATTTTGTTTTACTTTGTCTTTTGTCAATTTAAACTAGTTTTTGTTGAAAAAACTCTGTTGCTCCTTTGAAAGTAATACATCCTTTCCCCATGGTTGTTTTCAAGATTTTTATCTTCCTTTTTGGTCTTCTGAATATAATGTGTGTAAGTGTGATTTTCTTTGTACTTGTCCTTTCTGAGGTTTGCTAAACTTTTCAAATCTGTGAGTTGATGTCCTTCATCAGTTTTGGAAACTTCTCTGTCATTATCTGTTCAAATGTTGTTCTGTGTCCCTCTCTCCTTTAGGACTCCCTTACTCCTCCATGTTTTTTCCATTTTCTGTGTGTGTTTCAACTTGTATATTTTCTATGTACTTCCTTCAAGCTCACTAATCCTGCCTTCTTCTGTTAATCACATTTAGTGAGTTTTTAATTTTAGATAATAATATCTATTTTTCAATTTATCAGTTCCAGATTTTATTCTTTTTTATAGATTGCATTTATTGATGAAATTTTTCATTTTTCATTCATTTTGCTCATCTTTCTATTGGTTTTGTGAGCATATTTATAATATTGTTTTAAAACTCATTGTCTATAAAAACAGACTATCCAGTGTACAGATCATCTTGTGTCTTTCTATCTTGCCTTTTGCTTGTCTTACAATATTTTATTGCATAGCAAGTTTTATATACAAAAGAATTGTAGAGCCTGTAGATTACATTATTTTTCACCAGAAGTTTGATTCTACCTTCTCCCATTTAGGATGAGGGACAAAAATCCTTGACTTAATTAGTGATTGAGCCAGATCAAAGCTGGAATATAGTTTTGGTGAAATTAGTCCACCTCTGGTTCTTCTCAGCTCTTCAGGGAACCTGAGAAATTTCTGAATTCACAGCCATGAAAACTTGAAGGAGATTCAATATTATCCTTTGAATGTATTGAAGTTAACTCTTAAGCCTTCAGTTAAGAGTTATCCTCAATAACCCATCTTCAGAATCTAATATATGTGTCTTGAGAGGAAGACCAACCAGGTATGTGAGACTTTGCCTCCTAGTCACTGTAAGAACTTTAAGAGATTTCATACAGCCTTTGAAAGTTTATGGCCCAGCCCTGCCCTAGCCTTTCATTTCACCACACAACTCAGCAAATATCCCTGGTAAAAATTAGCTGCCAAGCACATGAAATTCCTCTAAATTTTACTGTAGCCTACATAATTCTCCAAAGCTCTGATGACTCACCTTTTCCCTAGCAGCATGCTTCTGCTTGTACTAAACCTGATTCTCAGCAGTACTCATAATCAGTAAATGCTTTCAAGGAATGGAAATAACTGAGTTTGGCTGCTCACTTAGGAAGGACTCTTCTGTCTCTGGAATTTTAACATACCTTATTCCCATTGTTTCCAGTGTCCTTAAAAATAGTATTTTTGTAATTTATCCAGTTTTTTTCTAGTTATCAAAGTGGAAACATTGCCTACAAGACATACTATATCCTGCTCAAAAGCAAAATCTCAAACAGATTAAAAAAAATCTTTATTCTTCTCACAAAAAATACTTAAAACCTAGAAAAGTTTAAAATAAGCAATGAGAAAAGATACTACCATGTAAATATTCACCAAAAAACTGGTATAGTAATATTCATATCAATTAAAATTTAAAGAAGAAAAGATAAAAAAGGAGACTACTTACTGATAAAAACAATCCAACAAGAAGACATAATAAATGTAATTAGGTATGACTAAAAAACATTGTGTAGACACATATAAACAAAACTATTTAGACTCTCAAGGAACTGCTATATCCATAATTACAGTGTAATATTTTAATACTCCTTTCTTAGGTTAATAATAGCTAAATCAGACAAAAGGATTGGTAAAGGATATTTATTTGGAAAACATAGCAAGTTTGACATGTGTGTGTGTATGAGACAAACTGCATTCAAGAAATTTAAGATTATAATTTCTTTCAAGCACACATGGAACATTTACAGAATGTTTTCACATACTAAGTCATAAAGGAAAATCAGCAATATATAGACCTTATTATCTTTCTACTGCTCCTCACCCCACTCTCTTAATTACCTAAATTAAATAATATAGTTAATTGTGATAGTTATCACTTTGCATTCACCTTCAACTCCTTTTCTAATTCTTCTCTTTACCTCTCTCAACAGCCACAGTATTAAAGATAATTCTCCATACCTAAACTGGTGCAGCTAAATAATATACAAAGCAATCATAAAATCATGCTGACTAGTCTCATTTTTAAGTGATAATTATATAACTCAAATGGGCCTTAATTCTATAAGGCAATCATAAGCATTCTCTATTGCTTTCTCCCATTCACCTAGACAACTGTTTCCACCTTTTTTCTCTTAGATCACCGGTGCCACCTCACCTATCCTCAATCTCTCATGGTAGTTTTGCTCTCTACTTCAATGAGAACATTAGAGCAATGAGAACGTTTACAAATTCTCACCATCACATCTACCAAGTTAGCAGAATTATCTACCATATTCTCTACTTTCCTTTCTGCACTCCTATCTAAGGTCAACTTTGCCTAGCACTCCACAAATATAATTTTATTTACTCCTCAAGTGATCCTATAAATTGGTGTTTATGGTATTATTTCACAGCTGAGGGCACAGGTTAAAAGTTACATCCCTAGAGAGGAATTGTTCCAGCTCTATGTCCTATATCCCATTGCTACTCAAAGAGTGGCTTCACAGACCCCTAGTATCACCAACATCTGTGATCTTATTAGGCCCCAAACCTGCCTAATAAAAAAGAGTACTGCATTTTGAAAAGACACAAGTGTTTTGTTTGCCCTTTGATGTTTAATTAACACACACTATTCTGTTCTTTTCCAGATACTTTCCACTGTAATATAGTAGCATCAATATATTTTAAAAATAAAATTAGTTCTTAGATCATGTAGCAGCACTCAGCCTTTCTCCCTGAGGAAGTAACATTAAGAAGGACAGTTCTTCCCAAGGTATTAACTAATTGAAACCTTCCACAAATTCTATTAGTATCTTATGGTCTTACAAATGAAGCTTCTGATGGTGTTCCTTCTCCTGGTGTGATTGATTTGATTAAGTTTGGATTCAGTTAGCCTCAGCAGAGTAGAAGCTTGGTGGTAGCCAGATGAAAGAATTTGGGATTACCAGCCTTATAAGAGCCAATTCTTACTCTAATCATTCATTTTAACTGTTAATTTCTCATTTACTGAGAAAGAACTTGGTTTAATTAAAAGCAGAACCAAATTTTGCAAATTTGATCTTGGAATATGGACTTATTTTAAGGCATATTGTTAGTGGTGAATATTGAGAATCCACTCATGGAAAGAGTTTTAGAGCCTATAATTTATTTTTTTAAATAATGCAATCAAATGCTAGTTTCTTTGTACAATACAGAGTCTGACTTACAGTAAACATTCTGATGGAAAGATTTTGGCAAAAGGGTAGAGAATTGATGCTGCGTCACTAGGACTTCTGCTAGCATTTTTCCCATTAGAGCACAATGACTCCAAACGAAGAGGCAATGATACGGGTGAACCACAGCACCATCCATTTAACATTTACACTAAGAAAACACAATGAGCTCTTGCAGAAGTTTTCTCCCTGCAACATTTGACCGCTCTGCTCACATTTTGAAAAAAAAAATGCATCTCATATAAAGGACACATAGCACCACCTCACCAAAATGTAAATTCTTTACCACTTTGATTTCACTATTTTAAATTTTTTGTTTTGAATTTTTAAGTTAAAAATACTCAACTTTATTGTTCTGGACTAACAGGTATACATGCATTCCCTGGCTCCTCTTTTCTTTGTTTTCATAGAAGTTGGATTGTTCCATTCCTGCTGCTAATACAAAGGACTACACTCAACTAACCAAAAGTTTGAAGCTCTTGGAAACATTTTTAAATTATTAGATGACAATAAGTAAAAGAGACATAATTGCTTTTAACCTCCAATAGACTATCATGTTACCTTTCTCCTTAACAAATAATGTATGGGGAAACGAAGTTTATGACCATTTGAGACAATTAAGCTCATTAACAACTTTATGATTTATAGAGTAAAACCACATCATTCACATCTTTCCTTAAGCAACTAAAATATTTAAATAAACTTATAATTACCCACCAGTTATTTCAATTATCCTCAAAGATTTCAGTTCAGTGCATTATTTCCTAACAGACACATTTTAAAAATCTTCTCACATTTGGGTAACCATGTCTTATGCTCTTTTTCTTCTTCATATTCTTAAAGTAAGGACATTTCCTAAGGTAACCCTTTGTTGCAAACAGAGTGGTCTTCTCATGATATCCCCTGAATGCCTTTTTATCCACCCTCTCAAAATTCTTTTTGCATGCCTGCAAATCTATTCAGCTCTGTCCCACAAATAGTCTATCTCACACTGAAAAATTTCATTTCTGATGCAGTCTATTTCCATAAAATCTCATATTAACTTTGTAACAGATGTTGAACTTTCCACGAGAATGACTTATTATGTTTTATCAAGCTAGTTGATGTAATTGGCTGTTAAAGACTATATCCTTTGCTGCTCTTGAAATTTACAGTGTTTTTCATATAGATTACAAGAGAGCTTTCTTGATAGAATGAATGAATAAACAGAAAATAATAGATTTTGGATCAAGAAATCACACTTGGTCTTGGCACCTAGGGTAGCTCAGCAGCTAGGGTGCCAGCCACATACACCAGAGCTGGTGGGTTCAAATACAGCCCGGGCCTGCAAAACAACAATGACAACTACAACCAAAAAGTAGCAGGGCCTATAGTTACTTGGGAGGCTGAGGCAAGAGAATCACTTAAGCCTAAGAGTTTAAGGTTGCTGTGAGCTGTGACGTCATAGCTCTCTACTCAGGATGACAGCTTGAGACTCTGTCTCAAAAAAAAGAAAAAAAAAGAAATCACATTTGTAGCGTTCTTTGTACTTAATGATGATAGATTAGTTTGATCTGTCTCTTCATGTCATATAATCTTAAAAGAAGGGACATAATTTGAACATAAATTGTTTAAAAAGCTTACTTTTACAAATGAGAGCGTTGAGACCCAGTTGGAAAGTAGGTTGCTGGAAACTACATATATAATTTGTAGAAAAATTAAAACTAGAACTTAAATTCCTGAATCTTAATCCCTGGCTCTTCCTGTGGATAATGCTTTCCAATAAAGATACCGGGTTAACAGTGGTGTCTCAGTGGTTAGGTTGTTTCAAGGTAACTAACTGAAAGGTAAGGCAAAGCAAAGCACACAGGTCAGTTCACATTGTGTGTCATATATTCAAGCCAATCTTTATTAAAACAATGGTCAACATATTTCCCAAAGTATTTCTTTACGTAGTTTTATATAAATGTGTTAAATACAATACCATAAAATAGCATTTTAAATAACCAGACAGAAAAAAGAGGTTAAAAATGAGATAGGAAACAAGATAAAAGTCTGAAATGAGGTTAGAACATGAAATCCTGCTGAAAGATCTTTTACTTTTGCTAGACTAAGCCCCTAAATTTAGTTGGCTCTGATCTGCCACTTCACACTATTTGGAAGACTAAAATAAATTAGACAGATAATAACAAGTTTTGACAAGGATGTGGAAAAACTGAACCCTTATACCTTGCTGGTGGAATTTTAAAAAGGTGCCGTCATTTAGAAAACAGTTTGGTTGTTCCTATGATGATTAAACATAGAGATAAAATAGGGCACAGAAATTCTACTCCTCGGTATATAATCAAGAGAAATGAAAGCATGTGTTCACTAAAAAAAAAAAATATATAGTGTATACAAATGTTTATAGCAGCATCTATTCATAATATCCCAAACTAGAAACAATCAAAATGTCCAACAATAGATAAGTGGATAAATGAAATATGGTATATGTGCAAAATGGATTAATATTAGCAAATAAAAGAATGAATGAACTACTGATACATGCTTCAATATAGATGAACCTTGAAAACATGCTAAGTCAAAGAGGTTAAACACAAAATATTACATTTTGTATGATTTCATAAATATGGAATGTTAAGAATAGGAAAGTCCATAGAGACAAAAAATAAATTAGTGATTGATAAAAGCTTGTGGGGAGACATAACTGGAGAGTGACTACTAAGAGAGAAAAGATTTGTTTTTGGAGTGGTGAAAATTATCTAAAATTAGTAGTGAACTTGGAAATTTTCACTTCTGTCCTTATAATAAGAAAAATATTGAACAAACTGAAAAATTTGTTTTATAAAAACCTCTTCTTAGATCTGTGAAAGAACTGAGATCATAGGACAAAGTGCTGATCCAAAAAAAAAGAGACAAACAAGCAATACAGAGGATCACAGCTTACTAGGAGGGGAGAAAAGCCTGAAGATGGAGTCAGAGTCATCAGAAACACTAAATGACAACTAACAAATAGCTGGATGTTTAGTGTGGATTTGCTTAGAATTTAAAAACTTGATGGGGCAGAGTAATATCATCAAGATAGCATCACTCCCCCCACCCCAAAATCCAACTAGCAAATATTCATGAGCAAGAATACTATCATAAATATCCTAGAACTCAGGAGTGAGTCTGAGACACATCCTCCCATCCTTGGACTGCAGAACTGAGAAAAAACTATCATTAAGGGGTAAAAGAAATGGTTCTTTTTGACTTCACTTCCCTTCCCCCTGTGCCAGATAGCTGCACCACCCACGCAGAATTCACCTGGACTCACAGTTTCTACAGTTGGAAAGTGATTTAGAAGTAGACATTTAGCTTCCCCATCAATCTGCAACCCTTCACAGGTTAACTTCTGTCTCATTTCTCAGGAAACATTGGGAGTACTGGCAGGATTAGACAACCTGGAATCAGATGGAAATAAAGGACAGGAATGGGGCTCACAAGGACCAGTGTGTATATCTTAGTGGTTATGCTACATTCCTTCCAAAGGAGATGCCATATTAGAGAAACTAACCAAAAGCATTACACAGTAGAAAACAGTCCATGCGTCTTCCGGGCTCAAAAATCTCTAGCCACTTCCCCACACATCCTAGGCGCACTTGTTAACTCTTCCTAGGCCAAGAGTCAACACTAAGTCCACAATTGTCTGTGGAAGGAGTACCTGGACCCACCCAATCCTAGCAATAGGGAAGTGTTCTAAGTAAGTTCCAGTGCTCACATTAAATCTTTCCCAAATCAAAAAGCAACTACAGGTCAGTGATTACCCATGGAGAGAGCATGTAGCCCTATCCAACCCCAGCTGCAAAGTGGTGGCTCCACCCAACATTGGTTCTCCAGATTTACCCTGGCAAATCTGTCCTTCAGAAATGAGAGGTTAAATAATAGCTTTCCCAGACAAACAAAAGCTAAGGGAGTTCATCACCACTAGGCCTGATTTATGGAAATTGCTAGTGGGAGTTCCTTAAGCAGAAATAAAGGGCTGCCATTAGTAATAAAAAAAAAAAAAAAAGAAAGAAAGTAAAAAACCAAATGCCACATTTAATATATAGTGATACTCAGAATTCTCCCACTACTGGAAGGGTAGTATGTCAAGAAATTGTATTCCTAGCAGTAGGGCTAAAAGAAAAAACTATTTTAAAACTTGTAGTTACAATAATTTAAGAAATGCATATTTCAAAAACAAATATAAATTTTGACATCAAAATCAGAAAAGGTGAGGAGAAAGTGGAAGTATACAGTTTTTTTGTTTTTGTTTTTGTTTTTGTTTTTGTTTTTTGAGACAGAGCCTCAAGCTGTCACCCTGGGTAGAGTGCCGTGGCATCACACCTCACAGCAACCTCCAACTCCTGGGCTCAAGCAAGTCTCCCGCCTTTGTCTCCCAAGTAGCTGGGACTATGGGCACCCGCCACAATGCCTGGCTATTTTTTGGTTGCAGCCGTCATTGTTGTTTGGCGGGCCCATGCTGGATTCAAACCCGCCAGTTCAGGTGTATGTGGCTGGCGCCTTAGCCACTTGAGCCACAGGTGCCAAGCCATAGAGTTTTTATATGTGACTAAGGCAAGTTATTATCAGCTTAAGGTAGCCTGTTATGAATAAAAAATAATTTTTTGTAAGCTTCATGGTAACCACAAAGAAAAACCTATAATAGTTGCACAAAATATAAAAAGAAAGGATTCAAAGCATACCACCACATAAAACCGTAAAACTACAAAGGAAGATACAAAGAGAGGAAGAAAGAAACAAAAAATAATCATAAACTGCAAAATGGCAGTAGCAAGTCCCTAACTACTAATAATTACTTGGACATAAATGGATTAAATCCTGCAGTAAAAAGACAGCATAACTGAATGGATAAAAAAGAACAAGATTCAGTCATATGCTGTCTACAAGAGTTTCATGTTAGTAAAAGAGTGTGCAGACTGAAAGTGAAGGGATGGAAAAAGATACTCCACACAAATGAAAACCAATCCAAACCAACAAACTGGTTTCCACTGGTGTGGAGTATCTTTTTCCATCTATTTTATATGTGACCTTAATAGACCTTAAGTCAGAAACTATGAAGAGAGACAAACAAGATCATTATGTAATTATAAAGAGGTTAATTTACCAAGAAGAAATTGCAATTGTAAATATATATTTACCCAACATTGGAGCACCTAAATACATAAAGCAAGTATTAAATTATCTAAAGGGAGAGATAGACACCAATACTATAATAGAAGGGAACTTTATCATCCCACTTTCAACAATGAATATACGATCAGGACAGAAAATAAGTAAAGAAATTTTAGACTTGAATTATAATTTAAACCAAATGAACTAACAGACATATGTAAAACATTATATCCAATAGCAGCAAATGCACATGGAACATTTTCCAAAATAGAATACATGTTAGGCCACAAAACAAATCTTAACAAATTTCAAGGAATTGAAATTATATTAAGTATCTTTCTGGATCACAAGTGGCATGAAACTAGAAATCATAAAAAATACAAAAATACGTACAAATTAAGCAATATGCTCTTAAATAACTAATGGGTCACAGAATAAATAAAAAATACAATAAAAAAAAACCTTGAGACAGTGAAAATGGGAGCACAACATACCAAACTTACCAGATAAGGCAAAAACAGTCCTAAAAGGAAAATTTACACGACAAATACCTATATCCTCAAAAAAGAAGAAAGATCACAGAAAACAATCTAATATGACACCTCAAGGATCTAGAAAAAGAAAAAAAATGCTAAGTCCAAACATGGCAGAAGAAAAGAAACAACAATATCAGAGCAGAAATGAATTAAATAGGGAGTAGAAAAACAATTTAAAATTTAACAAAACTGAATTTTTTTAAATGAATAATATCAATAAACCTTTTGCTAAATTATCCGGGGGAAAAAAGTGAGACTATTTGAATAATAAGATCAGAAAGTAAAGAGGAGACATTACAACTGATACTACCAAAATACAAAAGTTTATAAGAAAATACTGGGTCGGCACCTGTGGCTCAAGCGGCTAAGGCGCCAGCCACATACACCTAAGGTGGCGGGTTCAAATCCCCAGCCCAGGCCCACCAAACAACAATGATGGCTGCAACCAAAAAAAAAAAAAAAAAAAAAGGCCGGGCATTGTGGCGGGAGCCTGTAGTCCCAGCAACTTGGGAGGCTGAGGCAGGAGACTCGCTTGAGCCCAGGAGTTGGAGGTTGCTATGAGCTGTGATGCCATGGCACTCTACCCAGGGGGATAGCTTGAGACTCCATCTCAAAAAAAAAAAAAGAAAATACTATGAACATGTATACACAAATAGGATAACCAAGAAGGAATATATAAATTCCTAGACATATACAATCTTCTAAGACTAAATTATTAAGAAACATAATATCTGAACAGACAAATAATGAGTAAGGGAATTAAACCACTAAGGAAAAGTTTCCCAACATCATTCTTTTTTTTTTTTTTACTTCTAACATTCGACAGTTTCCTTTTTTTTTTTTTTAAATTAAATGATAGCTGCGTACATTCATGCAATCATGGGGTACAGTGTGGTGTTTTCATATACAATTTGAAATATTTTCATCAAACAGGTTAATATAGCCTTTATGTCATTCTCTTATTTATTGTGTTAAGACATTTATATTCTACTTTTAGAAAGATTCACTTCTACCCTTGTAAGATAAACCTTAGAGGTGATCCCTCCAATCACCCTCCCTCTATCTATCCACCCCCTTCCCGTTCCTCGCCCACCCCTCTCCCGCCCTTTCCCCTCCCCCCTTTCCATATTCTTAGGCTATAATTAGGTCATAGCTTTCATATGGAAGCTATCAGTTAGTTTCATAATAGGGATGTGTACATTGGATACTTTTTCTTCCATTCTTGTGATACTTTGCTAAGAAGAACCTTTTCCAGCTCCATCCATATAATCACGAAGGAGGTAAAGTCTCCATCTTTCTTTATGGCTATATAGTATTCCATGGTGTACGTATACCACAGTTTATTGATCCACATGGATCAATGGGCACTTGGGTTTCTTCCATGACCTGGCAATTATGAATTGGGCTGCAATGAACATTCTGATATAAATGTCTTTGTTGTAATGTGGGTTTTGGTCTTCTTATATACCTAATAAAGGAATTGTAGGATCAAATGGCAGGTCTATTTTTAGTTCTCTAAGTGGTCTCCAGACATCTTTCCAAAAGGAATGTATTAGTTTGTATTGCCACCAGCAGTGTAGAAGTGTTACATTTTCTCGACATCCATGCCAACATCTCTGGTTTTGGGATTTTGTGATATGCGCTAATCTTACTGAAGTTAGGTGATATCTCAAAGTAGTTTTGATTTGCATTTCTCTGATGATTAAGGATGGTGAG
>CAUYQV010063256.1:0-17057 GCA_963574575.1 Galagoides demidoff
TGGATACATGATACACTGGATGGATGGATGGATACATGATAGATTGGATGGATGGATGGATGGATGAATGGATGGATACATGATAGATTGGATGGATGGATAAAATGGTTAGATAAAATGGATAGATATATGGCAGGAAGAATTAGATAGATGATATGTAGATATAGATAAATGAATAGATAGATGATATATAGACACAGATAAATGGATAGATATAGCAATAGGTAGATATACAGATAGATAGATAGATAGACAGATAGATAGATAGATGTGAATAGATAGATAGATATAGACGATAGCTAGGAAGGAAGGAAGGAAGGAAGAGAGGGAGGGAGGGAGGGAGGCAACATGGATGGACTGATGTTTCCTCTCTCCGTCTCTCCTTCCTTCCTTTCTTTCTCCCCTCCTCTCTACTTCCTTTCTTCCCTTCACCCAAAGAAGCATGTACCTGAATCCCCCTGTTGTAAGACCTAAGAGCCCATCCAGGGAATCTGCGTGCCTGTGAAATCTCAGGTTCTGTGCAGCCTGGTCAGGGGTGGTGCCATATTTAGCAAGTAAAAACAGCCATTTAAAATCTGGATTTCAGACCAACAAATAACAAACAGGTTTGCTTGTTTGTTTTATTATAAGTGTGTGGGATATATTTCTACTTAAAAACAACAATAACAATTCTTTGTTCATTGGCAGTTCACCTATGCCTGGGGTCCCCTGTTGTAAGCAGCAACCTTAACCTGATAGACAACAGATGGTCTCAGGAAAAAATGATCAGTAACCTCCACCTTCCCAGCCAATGGGCCCCACACAGAGCTGCTCCCTAATATTAAAATCTTACACATATTCACCTACAAGTGGATATTATATGTGTCGTAAGGGGAAACTCCCACGAGCCAACTCTGGACCCCACGGCAGCAATCTCAAATGCCTGGGGGCTCTCATTTTTAATCTTTCTCTTAAAGGGAATCCCCAAAATAACATAAAAGCTGTAGGGCCCCAAAGCCATAATCCACCCTGGCAGCTGATGCATTTTAAGATAAGGTCCCAGTGATAAGAGGCAAGTCCCTGGGGACAGTTGGCAGAGGTGAGTGATGGATGGCCATTCCCCCAAAGGGACACTTGTGTGTTAAATGAGGCATGGTGCTCCTGGGAAGGGAATCCCCAGGCAGCCCCTGTGCAGGTGGATACAATATCCTCTGCCTGGGAGGCAGGGATGCTGGCCCTGTACTGCACCCCAGCTCCCCTCCCCCCCCCAGAAACAACAGTAGATGCTTTTATGTGGAATGCCCAGCGCTTCTCATTTGCACACAGACAATACTCCCTGGAGTTAGCACACATTGCCCAGTCTGCTGGGATTGTTTTCACCAGCCTAATGGTAGGGTCACCCCCAAGGTAAAGTTCTGTGCAGCAGGATTCAAGGCTAAGCTTGAAAGGACACAGGTGGTGGACACCTGGATACAAGTCTGGTGGGACAGAGGGGCTCAGGATAAAGCCTCCGGTGGGCTTCTGCAAAGAATCATAATGAGGGTCTCCATCAGGCCTTTTACACCCCTAGTTGGAGATCTCTGGGACCCCTGTGAACCCATTAGCATGGGCAACCAGGCCTTCAGTGTGCCTGGCTCATGTGCTGATTTCACTCTTGGCCTGCATGTGCAGCTTGACTGGGGAAGGATGCCCAGGGCATATGATGGGCACAGGTGGGCACTAAGAAGAAGTGAGTTCCTCTGCCCTCATCCCCTTGCTCTCCTGGCCCTTCACTGGTCCCAGCCCTGGAGCTCAGGAGTTGGAGATGGGGGTGTCTCAGGGATGCTCCCTCCACAGGCCCCAGGGGAGTCTCCTTCCTGCCTCTCGCAGCTCCTGGGGGCTCCAGGCGTCCCTGGGCTTGTGGCCACATCACTCCAGTCTCTGCCTCCATCTCCACGAGGCTTCTCCTCTGTGTCTGGTCTCCTCTGCTGTCTTTTAACTGGATTTAGGGCCTTCCGTAATCCAGGATGGTCTCATCTCGAGGTTCCTTCACTAATTACATGTGCAGAGGCCCTATTTCCCAATATGGTTGTGTTTTACAATCTCTAGAGATTATGACATGGATTTATCCTTTGGATGGGGCACGTTATTCCACCCACTGAAGTATTTATGTTTTTATTTAGTAAGCATGAAAGGTAGCCCTCCGTGCACCATCTTCTGAATTGTGCCTTTTTTAACCGAGGCAGTATCTAATCTCTCTCCACACTGCAGGACGTAAGAGTTCCGGAAAAAAAGATGAAGAACACACTCTCTATCCCCATGTGCGTTCAAAAGAAAAAAAACTCACATTATGACTAAATGGGCCCTGTTCTAAAGAATCTTACAATGGAAATGCACAATGTTCCCCGTGGGCTCTGACGCACACAAGCAGGAGATGTACAAACGTTGGTGCTGACGATGTGGTTGGACCCGAGCACACTTGCTTCAGGAAGGTGACACCCCAGCACCCAGAAAAAGACAAAGAACCACAGACACCCGTGCCCTGCACTGCCTGGCAAACCCACCTCTGTGATCCTTCCAGCCTCCCAACAACACAAGGTCGGACGCCACGTCCTCCTCCTGGACCTGAACATCATTTGCATGGACCTGGCAGCCCTGAGTTTTGTTTTCACAATGCAACACATCAGAACAGCCCCCATGCTAATCCCCTGCCTAATCTAATCTCCCTGGCAATCAAATGTGGGCAACAGGCCTGATAGTCACATTTCAGGAAGATGGCAGCCACTGCCCTGAGTCAATTTGCCCCGACAAGGACCCGTTCTGACCAACTTCCCACTGTCCCTCCCCTGCTTTTTTTTTTTTTTGTCTTTTTTTTTTTTTTATTGAATAGTAACTGTGTACATTAATGCACTTCTGGGGTACAGTGTGGTGTTTTCACAAACAATCCGAAACACTGTCATCAAACTGGTTAACTTAGCCTTCACATAATTTTCTTAGTTATTGTGTTAAAACTTTCATATTATACTCATAGAACGATTCACTTGTACCCTTGTAAGATGAAGCACAGAAGTGAACACTCAAATTCCCCTCCCTCCATCCATTCCCCCCTCCCTCCCTCTTCCCCATATTCTTAGGTTGTTATTAAGTTATAGCTTTCATATAAAAGGTATAAATTAGTTTCATAATAGGGGTGTGTACACTGGATACTTTTTCCTCCATTCTTGTGATACTTTGCTCAGAAGAACATTCTCCAGCTCCATCCATGTGAACATGAAGGACGTAAAGTCTCCACCCTTCTTAATGGCTGCGTAGTATTCCATGGTGTACATATACTTAGAGAACTAAAAATAGACCTGCCATTTGACCCTGCAATTCCTTTATTAGGTATATTCCCAGGGGGCTCAGTAACTTAAAAAGGCACTGTCCATATTATACAGCATTAATGACACACAGTTAATTCATGTTCATACCAGGTTGGCATGACTGTTTCTTGCAGGGGTGCCAGAGAAGAGTGTGATAACCCCTGGCGTGGGGGAGGGCAGAGTGCTGGCATCAGGGTGCTATTTGCTCATCCTGCTGAGCAGTCAGTCCTTTGCACTGCGTCATTGAGTACCAGACCCTCATGCCTACCCTCCAGGCCCCTTGTTGCCTTTGTTCTTAACCCCTTTAAAAGCCCTTTAACCTTGACCTTCACTGTCCAGACTTCAGGATGCTGCTGCCTCCTCCTGCATGCCTTACCTCAGGTGTCCCTACTCTCCCATGCGGCTTTTCCATCGGAGGGCATGAAATCCCCTGTTCCTTTGGGGCTTCTACCCTAAAGCCAGGCCACCCTCTGCCCCTGCCTCAGTACCTCCCTCTCACTGCTTCTCTCCTTGCCCCTCATGGTCCTCACCCTGGGGTCTCTGTGCCCACAGGGCTGACCTTTCCAGTATCATCCTGGTGGCCCACACCCTGGATGGCGTGTCCTCCAGGCCTTCTTCTCTCTCCTACCTCAGCTGCGCAGTCCCACAGCCATGCGGCAGCCCTCTTACTGTGTGGCCCACTCCACTCTCAGCATCTCAGAGCCACAACTCCTGTCCTTCCAACGGTCCCTCCCTCTTTCTTACCACACCTGCCCCTCCCCCGCTGAAGACTATCTGGATACATGGAAAAATCTCTGCCCTCCCCTATTTGCTTAAAGAAAGGACATCTATCTGTAGAGGTGTTTGCCTCCCCTCTGCCAGGAAGCACAGAAGTTGACCCTCAGTGAAAATGCTAGACCCTTATCAGCCTAGAGATGGCACCAGAGACGTCCCTCTAACAAACCTTGCTAGAGCCAGTCCTTATCTACCATTAATATCCCAATGTTTGTCTTTCCACAAATTGCCACCCCGAGGTTCAGAGTTCTTTCTTTGCCTTGTCACTTCTCCACGAAATCACTGTTCTTTGCTAAGATGCTGTGTAAGCTCAAGTCCCCAACAGCCCTTGGAGTCACCCTTCAGTGAATAAACTTCAGCTTGTTTTCTCTTGCTAGTCTGTTTTATGTTAATCTAATTTTCAGGGCTCCGACCAAAGGAATCTAAGACTGGTAGAGGGAAAAGAATGCCCCCCCCCCATTCTTCACATACCTTCTTTCATCTACAGCTACTGCCCCACCTTTTCCCTCTCATTCGCAGCCACACTCTAAGCACTGTCAGCTCCAGCTCTTCCATCTGGGTTCCTCTGTCTTCTCCACTTGACAGAGATCTGCCCATATACCTCCTGGTCCTGGTGCTCAGAGGGTGCTGGATGCCAGAAGCTCTCTGGGGTGTGAGAGTGGCTTACCTGAGACAAAAGGGGGAAAGGGAGGCAAAGCTGGACAGAGGAGGAAGAGCCCCTACACGGGGCAAGCCTGTCTGCCCCACTATTTCTTCCAGCACCAGCAAGCTGGGATGAACAAGGGAAGAGCTGAGTCAAATCTCAACTTCTGTTTTTTGGATCTGCTGCAGCAGCCCCTTCCTGAGGACTTCCCTCTTTCTCCCAAAAGTCACTTCCAGACTCTGCCTGTTTGGCGGACTTAATTAGCTACTCAAAAGTTGTGTGCAAGTAACAGAGAAGGGCAGTTAGGGCCATCAGGCATCTACTGAGCACCTATCATGTGCCAGGTACTGTGCTGGGAACCTCTGAGACCCCTTTGGGGGAGAATGTATCATGCCGATTTTATAGGTGGAAACATTGCGACTCAGAGAGGGGAAATGACCTGCCCAGGGCTGCACAGCTCAACATGAATGGGCCTGGGACTGGTCCTGGATCTGTCTGACTCCAAATCCCTGCTCTTTCCCACCTCACCAATTATACTAAACCTGGATAAATGTCTCCATCACATGCAGAGCTATTAAAAATTCTGATTCTAGGGCCAAACCCTAGAAGTTCAGCTTCTAGAGGCAGGAATTTGTTTTTTTAAGCAAGTGCCTTGGGTATTCTAGGTAACCCTGGTACTTAGCGGGCATAGGATCAAGCCTGCGTGGTGTCTGGCTGCCCCTCAGTGGCCAGAGAAACCGCTGCAGCCCCTGCTCGGCAGGGGAAAGAGCAGGCTGGCGGGCCCTGGCAGAACAGCTGCCCCTCTGCCCGGGGTGGGGCTGAGGGGAAAGAACTGTGCCCAGCAGGGGGCGCAGCAGAACTTGGAGGGAAGGTGCCAGGGCACCTTCACTATTTCTACTCTATACTGGTTTCGGGGATTATTGCCTTAAATTTTTTGTTCATTTGACCAAATGTAATTGTTCTTTGTCCTATGCAACCTAAACAGAGAGGCTCGGTTAAGCCACTGTATGGCAGCTCCTCTTCGAACGTTTCCATAGACTCCTCCCCACCGGCAGGTAAAGGTCCCGGCCCCAGGGTGGTCTGCCCTGACCTCCTGCTCCTGCCTTCTCTCTGGTGGGTCTCTTATATAGAGTCCTTTTTCATTCTCCAGGTCTTGCCCCAGCTTAAATATTCCCTACTCCAGGGAGCCCTCCTTAACTGGCCGGCCCCTCGGTCTTTTATTGTTCTGCTAGAACATTTGCCTTTGTTTACCCATGCACCCACCCACCTATTCATCTATCCACCCACCCACCCACCCACTATCCTTCCATGCATTCATTCAGTCACCCACCCACCCACAGATCTGTACCTCTATCCATCCACCCACTTATCCATACATCCATCTCCTGCCTTGCTGTGTCCAGCAACAGAAGCCGAGGAAGGTCCTGAAGGTCATGGACTAGATGTCTTGACTCTTCACTTCCACTCCTCAGCTGTGCCCCAAGCCCTGGATTTTCTTAACGATCCCATTTACCCATCTCTTTTTGCCCTCAAAACTGCCCTGCCCTGTGGCCCATTCTATCAAGACCCTTTGTTTGGCTATGAAACCAATAAGCCACTTAATTCAATCCCTGACTGTTTAACTTTTCATTTTCTTAGGAGAGGAGCTAAATTTAATGGGGCATCTAACCTGTGCTTGGTGTTCTGCCCCAATTATCTTATTCATCAGGAGGACTCTCTGAGGTAGGTTTATTACCCATTTTGCCAATGAGTAATCGAACATTCAGGGACGTCAGGCGATATGTTCAAGGCCACACAGCCAGTGAATGACGAGGCGGAGGAGTGAGGTCCAGCTAGGGCATTTTACATCATTCCCTTAGCTCTGTAAAGTTCCACTTCTGCTCTGCAAAGTGCCAGCAGAAGTCACCAGAGGGCGCGCAGGCGGCCATGAGTCCGGCTCGCCGAGCGCAGCGTGGGTGGGTCTTGGCGCCTGTGGTGCCCATGCTCACCAGCAGGGGGCGGGCGGGGAAAAGGAATGACGCGCGCGCGGCCGCAGGAGCAGCGGGCTGCAGAGCCGCTGGGGGAGGCCACCGCGGGTCGCTACTCCTGACATTGCCTGTTCCCAAACCTGTTATTAAAATCAACGATACACGTATTGAAGCACCATATCCCAAGCGGAACTTTAATCTTTTTTATTAATTAACTTAAAAGCTTCAGAACAGAATTCAATCTGCAACTTCCTGGCTTGGACAATAAAAAAGAACCACCATTAATTGCCTCCTGTGTGCCAGGCACTTTACATGCATTTTCTCATTTAATCGTTACATCTTTGAGAGGTCCAGAGAGATAAAGTAATCTGCCCAGATTTACACAGCAGAGCCAGGATTTCCACCCCCATCTGTCAGACTTCAAAAGTCTGCTCAGCCCTCGGCACCTGGGAAATGGGTGCCGCCGTCATCAGCATCATCTTCACTACAATCCCTGTCCCTGGCTGAATAAGGTAATGCATGTGTCTTGATGGGTGGGGTGTTGAAGTAAAAGGTACTAGTACTCTGAGGCCTGCCACACCATGAGTTCGAAAGCAAGTTTGCAAGCACGGTCTTATTTTGCAGCACCAGTAAGTAGCATTATAAACCCCAGTGGCAGCTGTTTTCGAGTCTGATTTACTCAGAAACTGAGGCCTTGAAAGGGAACGCCCACTTGGTTGAGCTCTTTCAACTGCCTGGTGTTTATTAATTCTCACTGATTCCTACCCTTGACATTTATTGAATGCCTACCCGGGGATCAGGCCTGTGGTAGGCACTGGAATGACTCAGATATTCACCCACCATTCAGGCACTCACAGTCTAGGGAAAGGATGATTGCCCTAATCAGGACTGTGTCCTTATTCCACTGCCTTCTGTGATGTCACCTCACCCAACCATCTATTCATTGACCCACCTAGCAGTTCATCCAACCCTCCAATCACCTATCCATCCACCCGTCCATCCATCTACCTCTAGCGCCCCTATTCATCCATCCATCCACCCACCTATTCATCCACCCACCCATACACCCACTTATCTGCACATTGATCTCTACAATTGGTTAGACACTGCTTCCTCTGGATGGGTCTCTTGTTAGACTCCCACAGTCATTTGTGCCTCCCCCTGCCATCACTGATCACTTTGGTTGTGAGTGTCTGCTTTTTGCCTGTATCCTCTTAAGAACAGGAGACTGGTGCATAACAGACACTCAGTAATGCTCACTGGATAAAGTACCCAAAGGGGGAACTGGGAACTGCAGGGTTTGTGTAAAATGATCTACTGGGATACAGGGGAATAATTTTGGAACTTCCATTTGCACTTAATTTTTAACTAAATCACAAGAACACAATCAATCATCTATTTAATGCCTAGATTGACAATGGTGCAGCTGATGTACTATGTAGTTCTGCACCCCACCCCCACATGAGGCATCCTGGAGAGTTCCACATCTCCACACCGTGGGTGGTCTACTCTGGGCCCCTCTCTTGTTTTCCAACTTTCAGGCAATTTCAAAGACTCCCTAGACTATAGGATGTCACTGATCTCAATTTTATAAAAATGAGATTTTCAACTATCAGAATCTTTGTGTAACTTTGTAACAAGATGGCCAGTGATGAAAAATTTTGAAGCAGTTGGCGGTTAAATATGTTTAATATTATCCTTTGATTTGAATATCAAGTGGCAAAACTGATTCTTGCATTCAGCAAAACAACAGGCATAAATCAAGAAAGAAGACATGAGATGCAGGACACAGGGGTGCCCTTTCAGCCCAGTAAGGCAGCTGGGCACAGGTCTGGAAGGCAGCCAGTTCAGATGGAGCTGATGGAAGGAGGGCTCAGGGAAAATGGCTTGTTAACAGGCCTGATGTTTAGCCAGAATTTGCCAGTTGAAGTACATCTGAATTGGTTGGTACATAGCAGCTAACATGAGCTACCCTTCTCCCACTGCCCAGCCCCTTCTGGGGTCCCATGCATCTCACCATGATCCACACTCTGAGCTAGTAAAGGCTTGCCCAGCAGGGGGCTCCCAGCACCCTGCTTGGTGATTTAGTGACTAGTGCTGTTTTTATTCCAATAGCTCTCTCCTATAAATCATCCCCGAATATTAAATTAAATTGAGCTGATTGGTGATTAAATATTTTTAGCATAATTTCCTGCCTGTTAGAATATCTGATAGGATGGAAAGTTTGAAAAAAAGTGAAGATATGATATAGGCAAATAGGACAAGAGAAAAGAAAGGCAAATAGAAACTCCAGGAGAAACGAAAAGTTCTAGAGAAAGTCAGTGTCGCCCCAGCACATTATAGTAGCTACCTGAGCCACCATCAATATTTGCCTAGTCATAATCAGGTAAACATTGCTTCTTGATTTTCAATTGTTAGAGTCAGTCTGTAAACAAAGAACAGAAACCTTTCCTGTAATTGTGGAACAGAGTATCAATCTTGAAAACATAAGGTAAAGTTGACTCAAGTTGGGAGGAAGGAACAGGGAGAAAAATTAACACCTTTATCTCACCAAAGGAGAATCAAGAGATGCTATGAAGAATGGCAGGCCTAGGAGATGAACAAAGGTAGTATTCACACTTATAAAGGCATTCAAATGAGCAATTTAAAACAGTGCACATGATCATATAAATACAGGGTAAGCAGGAAACCAACAGACAATGCCTAAAATCATTGTCTAGAAAGTATATTAAAATCATATTATCTTGAGATATGGAGTAAAACACTGGCAGAAGCAGCTGGAAGAGTCCAGAATGGCCCAGTGGGAGCTGGTGGCAAGGATGATGGCTGGGGCCTTCTTTTATAAGCTCTTTTGTGCTTCTTGACATTTGTAATTCAGGTAGATTAGGCAGGGGCTGTTTGACAGCACTCCCTTCATAGGCACTTCCTGGAATCTAAAATTTATCAACCCAGCATTCTTTGCTTAGAAATCTGTTGCAATTCACACTCTGCTCTCTCCCCCCCAAAACCCTGACCTCTCTCCCCTGTTAGGTCTCATCGTGTGAGGCCTGAGAGAGACAGACAAGTAGGGCTGGAAAGGTGCTGCTGAGGTCAGAGGGGATGGAGGACCCTTCTCTGGGTGGGGCAGGTGGGCTGTCCGTGGGGGTGGGGAGGGAAGAAGGCTGGATCCCAGACCTCAGGAGCTCAGCAGCTCAGGGCCTCCCTGCACCTCCTGCACATTGCCTGCTGGGCTGTTGTCCCCAGCCTGTGGGTCTCCTGTGGCTCCAGCATTTCTCCCTGAGGACGACAGAGGCAGCATCTGACAGCAGGACCAATGTGCATGTGAGGTAAGACCGTCCCTCTGCAGGTGCCTGGGAGCCCTGACCCTGTTCCCCTGCCCTCTTGCCTCCTGTACCCGAAGCTGAAAATCCGAGAATACCAGTCTGTAGGGCACCCTCCTTCTTCTCACTACTCCCCTTTTGGTCCACCCCAGAACCCCCATACCCAGACGCTGAGCTGCATCCCCCCTCAGGTAAGGCCCCTGATCCCAACACAATGCACCCCCCAACACACACACATACACCAAACCCCAGACTATCCAGGTCCTGCTCCTAGCTGATCTTGAGACTCAGAGGATGGTTCTTGGATCCACAGCACAGGCGCCCAGGAGTTTATCAGAAGCGCAGAATCAGTCCCCACTCCAGCCCTCCTGCATCAGAACCTGCATTTAAAGAAAACTCTCAGTTTACTTACAGGTAGCTTAAAGTTTAAAAAGTTGTGAGTTAGAACACTTAATCTGATAAGTCCTATTACTATCTAGTTACCTATTACTACTAGCTGACATTAAAAAATTCTTCCTCTGCTCCAGGCATGTGCTAAGACGTTGCCTATCTTGTCTTATTTGACTTTCAAATTCCTTGGCAAGGTAGGGACTCCGTGGAATCCGTTTTATGACAAAAAAGCTAAAGTTTGGAGAGATCAAACAACTTCCTGAAAATTGCATGGCAAATAGCAGGACTGAGATTTGAACCTAGCCAGTCTCTTGACTCCAGAAAACTCATAGGTCTCAAGACTGAGGGTAGCAACGGGGCGGGGGCGTTCAACCTTCATCTGTGAAGGCTGCAATTGCTTAATAAAAGAGTCTTTGAAAAACATTTGAGTAGGAGGAGGGGTTTAGGAGCTGGAAAGATCTGAGGATGGGGGAGGGGGGACTTGTTGGGTTCAAGAACCACTTTTTAGCAGGGCAACTTTGGGCAAGCCACTTTACCTCATCTGTGGATTTAGAATGATAATGACAACTTCTACCACCACACTAGGTTATGTGATTATTCAATGAGGAAACACATGCAAATCCCTTAGTAAACAGTAAGCATCCAACCAACATTTATTGAACTCCTCAGTGCCAGCTGTTGGGGATATAAGGACAGGAGATGATACCCTACCTTCTGAACTTCCTGTTCTGGGAGTTCAGAGCTGGGGATGGGATGGAATGGGTGGGAAAAAGATATATTAGATTAATAACCACACAGTGTGTGGTCAGGGACGCACAGGTGGCTCTGGGTGCAGAGGGAGGGGCGTATAGCCCAGACTGTGTGGGTAGAAATCCTTCCCTAAAGAAAGTAATATCTAAGTTAAGTTCTGAAGAAGTTAGGCTGGTGCAGGACATGCTAGATGAAGGGAACAGCATGTACCCAGGGCTGGAACAGCAGTGAGAGAATTTGCACATAACACTGCCCAGAAGTAAGAGGCTGGAGGGCCTGGGGGAGGCAGTTCCCTTCAACACAGTGCAGAGCAGGGGAAGGGCAGGAAGTGCTTAGAGACCAGTTGTGCAGTTTACCTGCCCTCATGGACAGATTGCTCTGGGCGCTCCCCCTGCCTGCCTGATTCCTCTGACTTCTCTCTGTCTCTCTCAGCTTCCAAGCTCTTTTGTCTCCTAAGGCTTCTGCTCTTTTCACTCAGACACAATTTCTCCCACCTTCCCCATCACTGGGTTTGGAGACCCTGTATTGGGGCTGGTGCCCCAGACCCTCATGGCTCTGCTTCCCTGCTTCTTCCTAGATCTAGTTTTAGGAACAGGGTGTGCTTAGGGATGCTACTTAGCCTCCACTGGGGGTTTGTGCCTCTTCCTCTGGACAGACAGCCAGAGCTCTTAGATAAATAAGTGAGGGCTGACTGGCCCCCTCAGTTTATGCAGTGCTCAACCTGTACAACCATGTGTGGTGGTCCTGACACTTAAGACCGTGCCTCACTCTCTGCTCAGACTAGGGGGCACCTTAAAGGTAAAGATGCTATCATATTCATCTGTTTAACACCCCAGGGACCAGGACCAGAGTCACTGAGTGGGATGAATGGTTGGCTTCATGTCCATCTTCTTCAGCCCCACTGCCAAGGTAAGAGAAAAGGAACCCAAGGCTGCAGTGTCCCGCCTGCCTGGTGGGACCTCAAGACCTCCCCAGCACGGGTTTATAGCACCTTGACTGCCCCATTTCTGCCCTCCGGTGGGACTCAGCCTTGGCAGAGTACCTGAGGCTGGATGGGGGAGTGGGGTCTTCACATCCTTTGGCCCAAAGGAAGATCAAGGAGAAATAAGAGAACAGGCCCTGCCATGGGGACACTAAAACCAGGGTGGGGAGATATTCGATTTACCAAGAGAACAAATAATGAATAATTCAAACAGGCAGACCATTTCAAGGCTAGACCCTGTGGTTCAGGATTCCCAGACTCTCCCGGTGAGTGTGCCCACCGAGCTCTTGCCCGGGGCCCCTGGGAGTCTGGTGTGAGCCTGAACTGCCTGCTATAGGCTTTCGAGCTCTTTGAAATTACCTGTTGTGGCTCGGCGCCTGTGGCTCAATCGGCTAAGGCGCCAGCCATGTACACCTAAGGTGGCAGGTTCGAATCCCCAGCCCAGGCCTGCCAAACAACAATGATGGCTGCAACCAAAAAATGGCCAGGCATTGTGGCGGGTGCCTGTGGTCCCAGCTACTTGGGAGGTGGAGGCGGGAGACTCGCTTGAGCCCAGGAGTTGGAGGTTGCTATGAGCTGTGATGCCATGGCACTCTATGGGGATATCCATGGGGATAGCTTGAGGCTCCGTCTCAAAAAGAAAAAAAAAAAAAGAAAAACTAATAGATCCTTTCACTGAGAATCCAGACATTGGACTTACTAGAGAAAGACTTTAACTATTTAAAATATTTTAATGAGCTAACAGGAATAATATATAAAGAACTGAAAGCCATGAGAATGACAAAATATCAAATAGAGAATATCAATAAAGAGAAGAAATAATAAAATGGAAATAGGAATTCTGGACTTGACAAATGCAATCACTACAGTGAAAAATTTACTAGAAGAGGCTCAACAGTAGATTTCAGAAGGCAAAAGAATCAGCAAACTTGAAGATAGGTCAACTAATGGTACCTAATTTGAGGTGTAAAAAGAATGAGTAAAGATGAACACAGTGTCAATATACTCATAATTAAAGTCACAGAGGAAAATGAGAAAGGAAAGCATACAAAATTTTTTGAGGAAATAATGGTTAAAAAAACTTCCCAAATTCAATGAAATACATGAATCTCCACATTGAAAAAGTTTAAAGAAATCCAAGCAGAAAAAACTCAAAGAAAATCCATGTCAAGGTGTATTATAATCAAAATTTTGGAAGACAACAACAAAGAATCTTGAAAGCAGCAATAGAGAAGTATCTCATTAAATATAAGCCATCCTCAATGAGACTGAGAGTCAGTATCTCATCAGAAACTAGCAATGGGCTAACAGGTGTATGGTCAAAGTGTTGATAGAAAAGAACCTTTATAATATCATGTAATAGTTTTCTGTAATGAAGTTATATCAATGAAGTTATAGTCACCTTTGAAGTACTGCCATTGACTATTTGGTAACTGTAGTGATATTCAGCAATGAGGTATGTAACACTTTTTTTATGAGACAGAGTCTTACATTGTTGCCCTTGGTAGAGTTCCATGGCATCACAGCTTATATAGCAACCTCCAGCTCTCAAGCTTAGGCGATTCTCTTGCCTCAGCCTCCCAAGTAGCTGGGACTACAGGCACCTGCCACAACGCCCAGCCATTTTTTGTTGTTGTTGTTGTTGCAGTTTGGCCAGGGCTGGGTTCAAATCTGCCACTCTTAGTATATGGAGCCAGTGCCCTTCTCACTGAGCCATAGGCACTGCCCTGTTAATACTTTTCCTAGGATAAGTTTGGGAACTTAATAGTCAGACCTTGTATGATAACAGCTCTGATGGCCATTTTGGAAAAAGAGTTCAAAAATTGCTTTGAAGGGTGAACTAGGTGCTGGCATCAGTGCATAGTTTCCCAAGGGTAGTACCTCAAAGGTGACCATAGTGATATGCATTAATGAAGTATACAGCATTGTTCCCAGGGCGAATTTGCAACTTAATTGTCAAACCTTGTATACAAAATAACAAATGTTATCAGTGTATATTGAGTATTATAACTTTGTATGTTTTTTTCCTTTCTTAAAATGTGAATGCATTTTTTGTACCTTCTGTTTGTATGTGTTTATATGTATATATATATATATACACATACACAAACATATATAAAATCCCTACAAATCCCCCCAAAGCTACAAAAATCAGTTATGTTTCTATATACCAGGAACAAGCAATCCAAAAGGGAAATTAAGAAAATAATTCCACTTAAAATAATGTCCAAAATAATAAAATACTTAGAAAAATTTAACCAAGAAGGGGAGAAACTTGTACAGTTAAAACTAGAAAACATTGATGAAATTAAAAATACCTAATAAATTCAAAGGCACCCTATATTCATGGATTAGAAGACTAAATACTGTTAAAATATTTTCCAAAAAGATCTACAGATTCATTGCAGTCCTTATTGAAATTCCCATGGCCTTTTTTTCAGAAATGGAAACCATGATCTCAGAATCCACATAGAATTGCAAAGGGTGGTGAATAGCCAAAACAATGTCAAAAAAACAACAAAGTTGGATTAAGTAACACTTTCAGATTTCAGAAGTTGCTACAAATCTACAGTAAATATGGAACCAGCATATATAGACATATGGAGCAATGGAATAGAATTGGGAGTCTAGAAATAAACCCAAATATCCATGGCCAATTAATTTTCAGCAAGGGTGCTAATGTCACTCAATGAGTGAAGAATAGTCTGTTCAATAAGTTATGCTTATTGAACTGGCTATCCAAATGTAAAAGAGTGATGTCAGATTCCTACTGCATATCATTTATAAGAATTAAATCAGTAAACTTAATGTAAGTGTTAAAATCTTAAAACACTTAGAAGAAAACATGGGGCAAATCTTCATGACATTTGATTTGGCAGTAGATTCTTAGATATGGCACCAAAAACATGAATAACAAAAGAAAAAATAAATATAAATTGGACTTTATAAAAACTTAAAACTTTTTTTGGATCAAATGACATTATCAAGAATGTGAGGGTTTGGTGGCTCATGCCTGTAATCCTAGCACTCTTGAAGCCCAAGGTGGGAGGATCAATTGAGCTCAGGAGTTTGAGACCGGCCTGAGGAAGAGTAAGACCTGATCTCTACTAAAAACAGAAAACTTAGCGAGGCTTGTGGCAGGCACCTATAGTACCAACTATGCTAGAGGCTGAATCGGGAGGATCTCCTGAACCTAGGAATTTGACGCTGTAATGAGCCATGATTGCGCCACTGTTCTCTAACCTTCTAACCTGGGCAACATAGCAAGACCCCATGCATAAAAAGAAAAAAATGGCAAATCATATATCAGATAAGGGTGTACTATCCATACTATATGAAGAAGTCTACAACTCAACAGCAAAAAGATTAACAGCCCAGTTTAAAAATGGCCAAGGATTGGGTATACATTTCTCCAAAGATGACATATAAATAAACAACACGCATGTGAAAAGATGCTTAGCGTTATTAGCCATTTGAAACATGCAAATCATGAGATACCACTTTATACCTTCTAGGTTGACCATAGTTTTAAAAAGTACAAAATTAAAGTGTTGGCAAAGATGTGGAGGAATTGGAACTTCTGGAACGTTGCTAGTGGGAATGTAAATTTGTTCACCAGGTATAGATAATAGTTTTGCAGTTCTTCAAAAAGTTAAAGAAGATTATCATATGATTTTGCAATTCCACTCGTAGGTATTTACCCAAAGAAATTAAAAACAGGCACCCAAACAAATACTTGTACATGAATATTCATAGCAGTACTAGTCACAATAGCCAAAACGTGGAAACAACCCAAATGTCCACCAAATAAGAAATGAATGGACAAAATCTAATAATTGTTAACTGTAAGATGACATTTGGGTCAATGGTAAACGGCATATATGGTGGTATTCCTATGAGATTATAGTAGAGGTGGAAAGAATTATTCTTGCCTAGTGACGTTGTGGCCATCATTATAACATCATAGCACAATGCATTGTTCATGTGTTAGTGGTGATACTGGTGTAAACTAACCTACTGTGCTGCCAGTTCTATGAAAGTCCAGCACATATAATTATGTATAGAACATAGTACTAGATAAGAATACAAATGACTATGTTACTGGTATATGACTAATTATGCTATAATTTTTTTTTTTTTTGCCATTTTTGGCCAGGGCTGAGTCTGAACCCACCACCTCTGGTATATGGGGCCAGTGCTCTACTCCTTTGAGCCAAAGGTGCTGCCCTATGCTATAATTTTTATCATTATTTTAAACTATATACCTTCTACTTCTCAAAAAAAGTTAACTGTAATATAGCCTCAGGGAGGTCTTTGAGGAGGTGTTGTTACCATAGGTAATGACAGCTCCATGCCTCTTATTGTCCCTGAAGACCTTCCAGTGGGACAAGATGTGGAGGTGGCAGACAGTGATAGTGATGATCCTGACCTTGTGTACGCCTAGGATAATGTATATGTTTGTGTCTTAGTTTTAACAAAAGAGTTTAAAAAGTAAAGATAAAATAGAAAAAAGCTTATAGAATAAGGATGTAAAGAAATAAAATATTTTTAGCTTTACAATGTGTATGTACTTTGAGCTAAGTTACTATGAAATAGTATAAAATTTTTTTTAATTAAATCTTATAAAATGGCTCAGTGCCTGTGGCTCAATCGGCTAAGGCACCAGCCACGTACACCTGAGGTGGCGGGTTCTAATCCCCAGCCCGGCCCGCCAAACAACAATGATGGCTGCAACCAAAAAATGGCCAAGCATTGTGGAGGGCGCCTGTGGTCCCAGCTACTTGGGAGGCGAAGGCAGGAGACTCGCTTGAGCCCAGGAGTTGGAGGTTGCTATGAGCTGTGATGCCATGGCACTCTACCCAGGGGGATAGCTTGAGGCTCCATCTCAAGAAAAAAAAATCTTATAAAATA
>CAUYQV010063257.1:0-28670 GCA_963574575.1 Galagoides demidoff
CCTGGGTAGAGTGCCAAGACATCACAGCTCATAGCAACCTCCAGCTCCTGGGCTCAAGCGAGTCTCCTGCCTCTGCCTCCCAAGTAGCTGGGACCACAGGCGCCCGCCACAACGCCTGGCCATTTTTTGGTTGCAGCCATCATTATTGCTTGGCGGCCTGGGCTGGGGATTCAAACCCGCCACCTTAGGTGTACGTGACTAGTTCCTTAGCCAATTGAGCCACAGGCGCCGAGCCTAAAAGTATTTTTAAAAGGTGAAAACAACCCGAATGTTTGCAGTGATAAATGGACAAAGTGTGGCATACACATGCAATGGAATATTGCTCAGTCATGAAAAGGAACGAGTACTGATCCACGCTGTAATCAGATGAACCATGATCATTACGTTCAGTGAAAGGAGCCAGGCCCACAGGTTGCCTACCACATAATTCCTTTTATTTGAAATATACAGAACAGGCAAATCCATGGAGACAGAAACCAGATTAATGGTTCCCAGGGGATGAGAAGGACTAGGATGAAAAAGTTCTGAAATTAGAGAGAGGGGTGGCTGCACAGCCTAGTGAATGCACTAAACACCACTAAATTGTATACTTTAAAATGGTGATTTGTATTATGTAAATTTTACCACAATTAAAAAAAAAGAAAAAGGAAAGATAACATGCACAACAAACCTTGACACTAATAAAATTCATTCCACTCTCTCGTGCAATTACCCCAGCTAGTAAGGTTTTTCCTGTTCCAGGAGGACCATACAACAGTATTCCCGTTCTTTGTCGTATGGGTAAGTTTGCAAATAATTCTGGATACTGAGAAGCATAAAAAAATAAGAAAAAGAGGTCAAGTTTAAACAGAAATGACTAAGATCAATGTGTAGGACTAAAGTATTCAGATGGTGATAATTGCTACCTTTTTTTAAATTTCAGGTTAATGTGAGGGTACAAACACATATGTAGGCCACAATATGTGAATTTGTTAGGTAGAGTCGCTCTTGTAGTTGTCTCCTGCACCCAAAAGGTGTACCACACACCCCTACATTGTGCCCATTAAGTGAGAGTACCCCCAAACCTTTTCTCCCTCTTTTGTTCCCCGTCCCCCTAACTTGAATTGAAACAAATTTTTCTCCTATATGGGCATGAATTTGATTGTTTCCTGGTTTCCTATGCTACCTTTCTTTATAAACAGCAAGCATAACAGTAGAAAATAAAATTCCTACTAAAAACAGTAAATTAACTCAAAGAAACTACCATAGATTTTTCTCAAGTGAACCAAGGAAGACATTCTAGATAAAATGCATATAAATATATTGGAACTTCTTTCCATTTTTCCTGTTATTTAAAAACTGGTAAAAGTATTACATTAAAACCAATCTTTTAATAAGTGTATCACTTTACACTTGTATAATTCAATGTATAAACAATCATAAAACCCAATCTTTTAATAAGTATATCACCTTACACTTGTATAATTCAATGGGACAAGTTATGACAGCTGTGTCCATTAAATATATTCAATCAAAGACAGTAAAAATCTCCCAAGAGTCTACAGGCTAAATACGGGATTAAATGCTTCTCAATTTTCTAAATCCAACTATTCAGACACCAAGAGAAGTTTGTGAACAGGTGAACCAAACCTGAGGTTTCTGTCAGCAATATGCGGGTCTCCTTTATTAGGTATGCTTGCTTAGTTCCACCCACTGGCAAAGTTCCAACTCCCTTCTGCCTCTGTTCTAATGTGAATGAGGCCCCAAAGTCAGCAGCTATGCACGTGGTCTCCATGGGCTGCATACGGACACTAACACCCGATGCTCAGCCCTGGCATCGGGGTCACAACCCTGCTGGCTCCCTGCTTCACATCTGTTCTCTCCACAGGCTTTAACCCCCTGTCCTGTGCTACGCTCAATGTGCCCCTACAGTCACTGTTTTCAGGAGTTGTCACGCAGTTTCATACCACCAAGGTCCTTGGTCCTTACTTACCTGGATATATATATTCTTTTACCTATTTGCATGGACCCCTGATCTCATGCAAAACTCCTTTCCTCTCAGATCTCTGACTCAAACACACTATCTCCTAGATTCTACCATCCTATCTTCTGAGAAATAGTCTAACTCTGCTTCCATTACCCTGCCACGTGCCTGGTCTATGCTGCCTGCCAACTCTGCCTCACTAGGACTAACTCCCAGAGTGTGCAAATTTAGCTTCATCTACCAGTCCTGTGGACCTCGATGACGTTTATACCTCCAAGCTTAATTCTATCTATTTCTGTTCAAATCCCAGCACACAGTTCATCTTGCTTTAGGACAATTTGAATGATTCAAGCAAAACAGAATTAATGAAATTTGCATCCAATGTACTTAATTGTAACTATTATCTCAGCTTCCCATTATATGTTTCTTAGGAGCAAGGAGTGTATCGAATACTTTTTAAAACCTGCTGAAGCACCAAAAATAGTGGTGGACATTTATTTGGCAACTCAATAAATACCTGTTGAATCAAATTGAGATTGGGCAAGCAAGCACATTCGGCCAAAGCCAGTGATTTAGTGGTTCCCCTGGGGGTAGGTATTTAATTTTTTTTTTTTAAGTACCTTGGCTGGTAACTGGATAGTATCCACAAGTATCTGCCGAACTTCATGTAACCCACCAACCTTATCCCAGCCCAGGTCTCTAGGCTTATGCAGGTTGACATTTCGCAGAGATGCAGGAGTAAATCCTTGGAGAGCCTTTTGGAAATCCAATGTTGTTAAAACTAATTCTGTTTAAAAATAAACAAAACTTCTTTTGGTAGCCATATTTCAAATATATGCCATTATCTTAGCTACAAATGCTAATTTTTTTTTTTTTTTTTGAGATAGTCTCATTAAGTTGCCCTCGGTAGAGTGCCATGGCATCACAGCTCACAGCAACCTCAAACTCTTGGGCTTAAGTGATTCTTTTGCCTCAGCCTATCAAGTAGCTGGGACTACAGGCACCGCCACAACACCCAGCTATTTTTTGGTTGCAGTTGTCATTGTTGTTTAGCAGGCCTGGGCTGGGCTCCAACGCGCCCGCCTCAGTACATGTGGCCAGCGCCCTACCCACTGAGCTATAGGCGCTGAGCCTACAAATGCTAATTTTTGACCACTTATTCAAATACTACAATGGAATGTATTTAATTCTTGCCTTACTATAATTACATTTTTCCCCAATAGAAGGCAGATTCCAGGTTCAGGATCTGCTAGTAAAACATACCTTCCCTGCTGGACACACTCTTATGAGACAGACAAGAATGTATGGCTCGATCCACGAGCACCATCAAGTCTCTAGCCACGAACCCTTCAGTTTCTTTAGCTATGTGCTGCAGGTCAAGATTAGTGATCTTGTTTATATCACAGTTCAGTTTATTTTTCATTACATTATGCAGAATTTCATATCTTTGCTCCTAGAGAAAAAACACAAAATTCAAATTTATGATTTCATTCAACTGTACATTTTAGTACATATATTTGGAGAAGAATCAGGTTGACATAATCCATAGTGACAGAAGACTGATTTGTGGTTTCCTGGGGACGAAGTGGGGGGGAGGATGGATTACAAAAGGGCACTAGGAAATTTCCAAGAGTGACAGAAATGTTTGTTGTCTTAATTGTGGTGATGATTGATTTCTTTCATGATATATACACATGGTTAAATGGATCAAATTATACACTTTAAATAATGTGAGCTTATTGTACTTAAATTATATCTTGATAAAGTTGTAAAAAAAAAAATCACATTGATAAACGACTGCCATTTTTCTCCAGGAAGAAGGATTTTTAGTGATATATGGTTCCTTTAAGAGCAGTTTTTTTGGCTGGCGCGGTAGCTCATACCTGTAACTTGAGTACTCTGGGAGGCTAAGGCAGGAGGATCCCTTGAGCTCAGGAGTTGAGAGACCAACCTGAGTTAGACCCTGTCTCTGAAGAAAACCCAGGCATTGTGGCAGGCACCTGTAGTCCCAGCTACTCAGGAGGCTGAATCAAGAGGACTGCTTAAGCTCAAGAGTTTGAGGTTGCTGTGAGCTATGAAGCCACAGCACGCTACCGAGTGAGTAGTATGAGAGTCTATGAGTGAGACTGTCTCCAACAAAAAAAAGAGATTTGTTTTTTAGTTATTCTAAAACTTATTTCTAAAAACATATTCAAAGGCTAATATCATTATCATACTATTATACTTAGTAATAGGTATATCCTTTTGCTCCTCAGTAAGTCAGTTAATACAAGGTCTGAATATTTAGTGTAGATCCTAGGTGAAAATTTTAAACAACAGTTTAAACTATGCCTCAGCATACTTCTTTCACTCACTGCCATAAAAACCCTCAAGAGAGGGGCAGGGCCTGTGGCTCAACAGGGTAGGGCACCTGCCCTATATGCTGGAGGTGGTGGGTTCAAACCCAGCCCCAGCCAAAAAAAAAAAAAACCCTCAAGAATATGAATCCCCAAAGGGGACCACGGACCATATGTGCTTGTAGAAAATAAAATGTTTGATCATATTTTTAAAAGACCTCTGTATTTCTCACTTTTCTTTCCCATTCAGAAGAAATACTGCTTTCAAAAATGTAATTTCCTTACAAAATATACATTAACATTTCAGATAGTCGTAAATTATAATTTACACCTCTAGCACAATTATGTACCAAATGGTAACTTTCCTTCTTTTTTTTTTTTTTTTGAGACTGAGCCTCAAGCTATCCCCCTGGGTAGAGTGTCATGCCATCACAGCTCACAGCAACCTCCGACTCCTGGGCTCAAGCGAGTCTCCTGCCTCCACCTCCCAAGTAGCTAGGATTACAGGCGCCCGCCACAACGCCTGGCTATTTTTTGGTTGCAGCTGTCATTGTTGTTTTGGCGGCCCCAGGCTGGATTCAAACCCACCACCTTAGGTGTATGTGGCTGGTGCCTTAGCCACTTGAGCCACAGGGGCCGAGCCCCTTATTTTTTTTTTTTTTTTTGAGACAAAACAGAGTCTTACTCTGTCACCTCGGCTTAGAGTGTAGCTTACAGCAACCTCAAACTCCTGGGCTCAAGTGATCCTCCCACCTCAGCCTCTGCAGTAGCTTGGACTACAAGTGTGGGCCACTATGCCTGGCTGATTTTTCTATTTTTAGTAGAGATGGGGTCTTGCTCTTGCTCAGGCTGGTCTTGAACTCCTGGCCTCAAGTGATCCCCCTGCCTTGGTCTCCAGAGGGTTAAGATTATAGACAAAAGTCATCCCCACCCAGCCAATCCTAAAAGTTAAAACGTTAACTTTTAAATATCTTTAAGATCACTAATAGAAGCATAAGTTTAAAGCCGTAAATCACTAATAAAACAATTTCTATAAAAAGGGACATATTTTAATATCTTTATAAGTAATATATTACCTGATTAGGAGGCTGAATGTGCTGGACACACTGAAATATGTGAATTCCTTGAGCGGAAACAAGTAACGGATGTAGAGAATGCTGAGACTGACTTGTGGCCATCAGTGCAACCAAACTCCCCATGGAAATAAATTCTTTGATTGTATCGTTCAAAGCTGGAATTAAGCAATACCATGTAAGAGCTCATGAAAAAGAAACATGAAGTTTTAAAATTATACATTCATTAAAAATAATGATACCCTTACGCTGAGCTTTAAGGCGGAGTTGTGTATGGTATATAGCTCCTTCATGCCTTTTAAAAATTAGTCTACCCATTCAGTCACTGATTTATCACTTGAGACCTGGGATGGGCCAAGCTCTTACTGGAGGCCTAGGAGATACTGTAAACTCAGACTTTGCACTCACAACAATGTCGAGTGAGGTCTTCTACTCCTAGCTCTTACAAAGTAAGTGGGTGACCAATTTTCATATTGTTTTCTGTTTTTTAAGCAAAATCCAGCTCATATTCTGATGACTTCCTGAACAGCCTCTTTGTACACAGGTCTTGTCATATTTGGTATCAAATCTGAACTGAACTCAGAACTGAAACAGGGATTAACAGTGCACAGCTGAGTCCCGCCCTGGAGAGCTGCAGCACTCCCTTCACTGCAGGCTAAGAGATCCAGTATTTAAGGTCTAGGTGGAGACTAGTCACACTAGTTTTACAGATCCTATAAAATTCAAAATTTGAGATTAACACTAGTTTAATAATAACCCAAGCCACTGTGGTTGTATTTTGTATCTATTTCAGCACTTAAAACCTTGAAACAGCTTAATACTGCCAGACTCTCCAACCTCTCCTGCCCCCGGTCCTCTCCCCACACTGTAAGCTCCAGTCAGTGGACTATTCCCTAACATATCGTGACATCCTGTCCTGCTGTGCCTTTGCCTGTAGACCACACTTATTTTGCTTCCTCATTAGCATGAAACTCCTTCAAGCTAATTTCCGTTCCTCCATCAAAACTTAGCTCAGTTATAAACTACTTTGACAGCCTTCCCTGATAACTCCTTACCCTACCTCACCTTTAATTTAGTTCAGGCTGGTCTCGAATTCCTGGTCTCAAGCAATCTTACTTCCTTGGCATCTACCAAAGCTCAGCACAGTTATAAACGACTCTAAAAAGCCTTGCATAGACTTTTAGCACAGTCTAGCCTACCACCTCCTAGTTGGAGACCCTGCTCAAACTACTTACTCTCACTGAACATCCATTTCCTGACCTGTCAAACCAGGAGAATAACTGCATATGGAGTGCAAGGCAATCCCTCCCTTGGAAAGGGCACGTGATACATGGCGGCCACCATTAACAGAACTCTGTCGCTCGGTACCCAAACCATTTTCTTTCTTCTAGACTTTGAGAATACAAATATTTGTCAAATGAACAAATCTATAAATTAGAGAATTTCTAATAAATAAAATAGAATGAAAAGCTCTCAATATTAACCCTGAAGTTGCAGAATTGTAGAGTACTGTTCTTACTCTACCAATTTTGCTAATAAAAAACAGCTACCAGCAGCCTCAAGAGCAACATTTAATGTAACATAAATATGCTGTTCTTTGAAGAGAGATTTGTCATGAAGACTAAAAGTGCTGACCAACAAAAGGGAAGGATCTTAAGCCGGCAGTGGATGCGTTACCATGTGTGAGCCGCTGGCTCTGCACAGCGTCAGGACTGTGCTCGTGCTCTGGGGCAGCAGGCTGTCCAACGATGAGATCAAGGTCGTCCAGCAGAACAACAGATGGCTGCCTCCATGCTGCCTCTGAGAAAGCTGCGTCTAGGGTTTTTTGTATGTTTTCAAGTCTTTTTCCTTAATATGGGAGATGTAAAATGGTTTCAATGTTACTCCATTGCTGGGAAAATTCAGGTTGCCCTTTTGAAAGCATTTGAAAAGCTCAATATTGATTTTTTTTTTTTTTCAAGACAAGAGTCTCAACCTGTCGCCCTGGGTAGAGTGCTGTGGCATCACAGCTCACAGCAACCTCAAACTCTTGGCCTTAAGCAATTCTCTTGCCTCAGCCTCCCAAGTAGCTGGGACTACAGGTGCCCACCACAATGCCCCGCTATTTTTTGTTGCAGTTATCATTATTATTTTAGCTGGCTCCCTACTGATTGAGCTACAGGCGCTGCCTCAATATTGATTTAACTATGAAAATTCAATGCATTTTTTAATATACCAGTTAACTTGTTAATCATTAACACTGTTCAATACATACAATCTCAAGGACTCAGTAAGTGCCAAATTTTATAAAACTAAGAAAAGGAATTTGCTATTATAATTTTTGTATGCTATGTATTTATTTATACCCAGTCTCGGTCCATAGAGAATTTCCAATAGCTTATAACAAAATAGTTAAATAAAAACAGGATGTGGTGTACCCATCAACCCATGAATGGATTAATAAATTGTGGTATACGTATACCCTAGAATACTATGCAGCCTTAAAAAAAGAAGAAGCCTTTACCTCTTTTATGTTTACATGGAGGGATCTGGAACATATTCTCCTGAGTAAAATGTCTCAGGAATGGAGGAAAAAGTATCCAATGTACTCCGTACTTCTATGAAACCTACTTGTATTACTCACACTTTCTTATGAAAGATAGAACACAACTATAGCCCAGGATGAATGAGAGAAATGGAGTGGGAAAGGAGGGGATGGAGGAGGCTTCACAGAGGGAGGGTAAAAGGCGGACCACACCTCTGGAGCGTATGACAAGGGTACAAGTCAAATCTGTGAAGTGGAGAACATAGATGTTTTGGCACAACAGTCAAGTAAATGAGGTGAAAGCTATGATGACTGGTTTGATATAACCATGTTAGACTGCATAAAAAAAAAAAAAATCAGCACATTGTACCCCAAATATACATGAATATATTCATGATCTACGTGTATTTGACTTAATAAAATTGGGGAAAAAAAAAACCAGGATGTGGGAAAACATAAAAGAGAGTAAAGGGTCAAGATTCAGGTAAAATTGAAAAGAAATGTAGTTGCCTAGAACCCCCACAGCTGCTATATCTGAATCACAAATTTGGCTTTGAGCTTTCTGTGAGTTACAAAGTTAATTTTCTTCTTCTTTTTTTTTTTTTTTTTTTTTGGTTGGGGCTGGGTTTGAACCCACCACCACCACCTCTGGCATATGGGGCCAGGCCCTACTCTGAGCCACAGGTGCCACCCCGAAGTTAATTTTCAAAGAGTAGAAAACACACAAATTCATAAGCCTTTATAAAGACTTCCTGTTACCTTAGATCTAAAGTAAAATCTTCACTTAAGGCTTCACGCAGGACTCAGAGATGGACATTACCATTATTGCAAATGAAGTGATGAGTTTTCAAAGGCTATTTCAGTTCTTCTCATTTACCAGGTATGAGACTGAGAGTATAAAAACTAAGTGGGACTATGCCGTAGTAGCAGCCAAGGGTGGAAAGTTAACCATTTTGAGTTAATTTAATTGAATAATTAACAATATAAATGCATAGAATTTTAAAAAGTACAAAAGTATGTATACTATGTGCAATTGTAATTCTCCTCATTGTCCACAGCTACATAGGTTCCCTCCCCTAAGTATATATATATATATATTTTTTTTTTTTTTTGCTGGAGGCTGGGTTTGAACCCACCACCTCTGATATATGGGGCCGGCACCCTACCCTTTTGAGCCATAGGCACCACCCAAGTATATTCTACATACTTTCTCAGAGTGGTGTAAGTTGGCATTTCTAGGAATATGGTCTTTGAGTTTTAGCTATGAAAAAAAAAGCCTCCATCAAATATGGAGAGTTTTAGAAATTTTATCAAAATATAAGAAAGGCCAAGACTTAAAATTTCTAAGAAATTTCAGTCACCATATGATAAACAAAAAAATTAAAGATTAGATGGGGCTCAGCACCTATAGCTCAAGCAGCTAAGGCACCATTCACATACACCTGAGCTGGTGGGTTAGAATCCAGCCCAGGCCTTCCAAACAACAATGACAACTACAACCAAAAAATAGTTGGGTGTTGTGGTGGGCACTTGTGGGCATCTACTTGGGAAGCTGAGGCAAGAGAATCGCTTAAGCCTAGGAGTTGGAGGTTGCTGTGAGGTGTGATGCCATGGCACTCTACCCAGGGCAATAGCTTGAGGCTCTGTCTCAAAAAAAAAAAAAAAAAAGATTAGATGGCATTTATCATATTAATGATTATTTATATATGATTAATTTATTATGTTAATAATAACATTTCCATTTTTCTACCAAAGAAAGGATTCACGTAGGCCAGGCACAGTGGCTCATGCCTATAATCCTAGCAATCTCAGAGACTGAGGCAGGGTAGATTGCTTGAGCTCACCGGTTCGAGACCAGTCAGAGCACAAAGCGAGACCTCATTTCTACCAAAATAGAAAAACTGAGGCCAAAGGATTGCTTGAGCCCAAGAGTTGGAGGTTGCTGTGAACTATGACGCCACAGCACTTTACGCAGGGTCATAGCTTGAGACTCTGTCTCAAAAAAAAAAGAAAAAGAAAAGAAAAGAAAAGAAAGGATTCATGTAGAGTGTTACCATATTCATACCTCGTAAAGCTTTACAGTCAACTATCTCCACGTGGGCATCCAGGGTGTCAAATGCTTCTTTACAGACCGCTTTGGCTAACGTTGATTTTCCACTTCCCTAGAAAATAATTGCCTCATAAGAGTTCGCAATATATTCAATCACAGAAATATCTTCTGTCATTGCAGCAACCACCAAGATTCACGCTCCTCAATTAACAAGAATACCTCACTGTAGAGGCTGGGTGGAATATGCAGGCATTATGGAAATACAGGTCTCTTCCTTTAAACTGGTAATATCCTAGAAGCTGGCTACATCCAATGCCCATTACAGTGCATAGACATAAAATAAACATAAAATTCATTTTTTATAATTTCTTAGTTAAAACAATCCCTAATATTTAAATTTTTATCTTTAAAAACAGATAATGCTTCACTAAATATTAATAGAAGAGAATATGAATGTTAAATAAACTTTCTAGATAAATGAAATTTATTCTCATTTAATTTCTATTTTCTTTGATCCCCTATTTTCTTAGAGTGTCACCCTTTAATGTAGTAATTCATTATCGCTCCCTCAATACCTAATAGCAGGCACACAAAAATATAAACGAGTAAGTGAATGCTATCCATATCTCATATTAATAACCCTATATAATATTTGATCAAAATCCAAAGAGAAATCAAAAGTTATTCATGACAGTGAGCATATTTTAAGGACACACCTTTCCTCCTGTAAGTAAAAGGGCTCCATTCCTAAGTCCTGCCACAAGGGACATCAGCTGCCGTGACAAAGGGCGTCCCAGGAGGCTATGCGTGATGTGCTCCATGAAGGCTCTGCCTAAGGAATTCACTCCGCTGCGAAATACATAAATTGTTAGATGATAAAAGACGGGAGCAGGGTAAAATCCAGCTACAGAAAATGCTCAAACTCTCCTGCTCAGTCTAGTTAATGAATTTTAAAAGAATAAAATCTTAGAAATTCTCCTTTACTTGAGAGAATGTAAATATTAATGCCAAATCTGATTCCTAACATGTGCCGTAACTAAAACTTTTTCCCTAATACAACTCCTTAAAGACTCTGTCTTAACACAAACACCCCTAGTGACTTTTAGTTAGATAATCAGCATAATCACAAATGATCCTTTTGAAGTGCTGAGGATCACTGAAAACATCCTCTTAAACATCACCCTGAAATCCAGTTTCAATCAGTAGATTATATAAACTTAACTGTAACCTACTTATTGACTCTGACTACTACTTTATTTATGGTAATAGAAATAATAAATTCCTAAGATTAGAGTCTGGACTGAAGAGATCTTACTTTATATTGATGGATTTGGCACTACATTTAAACATTTTTCGCTTATGATTTAATCCTTTTACTAAAACATTTACAAATTATACTATTACAGGAAATCATATTGCTACTATTACATCTCCCAAAAGCCTCTATGAAGATTTCTAAGAGGAAATGTTTAAATGAGATTCTCATACTGCATAAGAAATAAAGAACTTAAGAGGAGTTTCTTTTTAGATTTGTTTTAAATGTTTATAAAAATAGAAATAATCCCAATCTTACAGTAATAGTGAAGGAATAACTTAATTTGAAATATTTTCAAACATTCCATTCATGTTTTTGCATTTAACTCTTAAAATACATTTATTTGTTCCAGGAATTATTGTTTTATTCAAACACATATGACCTAGGTTTATTGATATTCTTCTCATATATCAACTCTCAAAGACAAATTTCTAGTAAGCTTTAGATTTGTAGTTATCTAAGAAGATTAGGCAAATTACAATACTAAACTAGGTGTGAAGATAGAGACAATCTTTGGAAAAAATATCTACTAATGCATGAGGAAGGCAACTCATTGACATTAACATGCACTTTAATATTCACACGTGAAAAGCCTGCCAGGCACATTGTCAAAACATGTCTCTGTTTTAAACATACTAGTTTGGCCATAACTTCTTACCCCAAAGAGTTCAGCTTTAAAAAAGGAAGAATAAAGTCAATTTCCTCACTCTTTTCTTCTTTTACCATAGCATCTAGAAGGACCTACAGTAGCAAGGAAAAATCAGTTTTACATTTCAATGTATGTCTTTTGCCTGTTTTTCAAGAGACCCAGAAAACTGAACTGCTGATTCTGTTACGCCAGAGAGAATAGAAAAATTATGCATGCAAGGTAATTACTTAAAACACCCTTGACAATAATAATTTATTCATCCAGGGAACATAAATATCTTATAGTCAATAAACAGAAAGAAAGTCATCTTCATACATTTAGCAGATATATCTTTATGTGCAATTATAATTTGTGTCAGAATTATTTTTACAGTTCTTACGTTTGTATCTTCTCTGAATTGAATTGCTTCAATTATATTTCAAAAGTAAAGAAACAGTGTCTAGTTAGAAACCAGTGAAATTCTGAACTAGAGCATTATCAATTCTATAATGATAAGAATGAACAGCCTAACTAAAAAATAATATTCTAAAAAGATCACTATTAAAATACTTCTGGAAGAAAAGTGATCTGATAATATTTCTGTCAAGTTGAGAATCTAAGAACTGTTAAAAAAAATGTTCAGTGAACTTACATGTAAAAATAGAAATAAAACTAAGTTTTCTTTTGTTTCAACAGTAGAAGAATTTTAAATCATAATCCATTTGCCAGTTAAGACAATTAACTCTATTGTTGATAATTTATTGAGCTAAGACATTCATCCTTAAATAATTTGCATAGATAATTTTAAAAGCTTATAGAATAAAATATTTTAAATCAAGTTATTCCTTACTCTTATTATTTGGGTTTCTAACATACTTCAGGATGCAAGGTGTTAAAAGGAAATTCATACTTTATTAATAATCACATATGACTCATTGTTTTATTAAATATCCAACGGTTTTGAATTACTTGTATTGTGGTCTTCTGTAGCAGATTGGTACTCAACAGAAAAATATATTTTTCTTTTTCTTTTTCCCAAGAATGAACTATACTCAGAGAAAACTCCTTCAACCCTATTGAAAAGAAAGTAGTAAATGGAGAGTTAGTATGGAACTGAGATGAAACAATTTAATATTTTAAATGTCAAATATATTTAAATTAAAGGGATTGTTCAATATGTAAAATCTACTGTTTAATTTTATATATCTCACTGTTCATATGTGTCACAGGTTGGAAAAACAATTAAAAATGCATGACTGGCTCGATAGAGTGGTTCACACCTATAATCCTAGAATTTGGGGAGGTTGGGGTAGAGGGTCATTTGAGGCTAAGAGTTCAGGGTACCCCCTCTCTACAAAACCCAAAAAACTAGCTGGGTCTGGTGGCACACACTTGTCATCCCAGCTATTCAAGAGGCTGAGGTGGGAGGATCACTTGAGGCCAGGAATTCGGGGCGATAGTGACCTATAATCATGCCACTGCTCTGCAGCCTGATGACAGAGTCAGACTTGTCTTTAAAGAAGAAAAGGACTATTTAAAAAAAAAGTCAAAGTAATAAATTTACCCACCATCTTTAATTCCCAGCTGGATAATTTCTTCCTCTGATATTATCAAAGGAAGCATGGTGGTAGTAGACTGCTGTAGCCATGAATAGAATGCAGATTTTATATCTTCCTCACTTATGTCCTTCGGCTGCCAGAGAAAAGAATAATGATGAATTATCTTAATATCTGAACTTTAACTCTTTTATTTTATCATCTTATCCCTTTAATAAAATGTAAATGTTTCCAAACAAAGGCAGAAAATTATTTTCATATTCTATAGATACAGATTTGGGATTTCACATTACAGTTAATACATGTACAATGAGTACAGTGTGGCCTGAGAAACATTTATGTTAAGTGGAAAGTTTTTGGTTTTTTTTTTTTTGAGACAGAGCCTCAAGCTGTCCCCCTGGGTAGAGTGCCCTGGCATCACAGCTCACAGCAACCTCCAACTCCTGGGCTCAAGCGAGTCTCCTGCTTCTGCCTCCCAAGTAGCTGGGACCACAGGCGCCCGCCACAACGCCTGGCTATTTTTTTGGTTGCAGCCATCATTGTTGTTTGGCAGCCCCAGGCTGGATTTGAACCCGCCACCTTAGGAACCACCTGGCGCCTTACCCATTGAGCCACAGGCGCTGAGCCAAGTGGAAAAGTTTTAAGTGCTCCTTTTCTGTATGCTCAGTGAGACACAAAACATAATTTGGCTCTCTCAATACCCATTCCAACCCCGCTCTCTCTCATTTCCTTCTACTGTAGAGGAGAAAAGCAGAATCCTCAATTCCAGGCTTGGAGTGTGTGTGTGTATGTGCGTGTGTCCACTTACTTCAATATATAATACAACAGTAATTTTTCTCTTTTATAATTTTTTGAGAACTGCTAACTCAAACTGATACACATGGTAATACTATATTAAAACAATTTTGTTTTTGCTTTTGAGATAGCATCTGACTCTGTTGCCCAGGGTAGAGTGCAGTGGTGTTACTTTAACTCACTGCAATCTTGAACTCCAAGGCTCAAGTCCAGCCTGGGGCCAGTCTCAGCCACCTCAGTAGCTGGGACTACAGGAATGTGCTACCATATCTGGCTAATTTTTCTATTTTTTGTAGAGATAGGATTTCACTATGTTGCTCAGGCTAGCCTTGAGCTCCTGGGCTCCAGTGATCCTCCCAAACAGGCCTCCCAAAGTGCAAAAGAGGCAACGATGCCTGGCCTAAAAATATTGTTAAATTAAGTTCAATATCTCATTTCCTGACCATACTGGTTTCCAAAGAAATAACTGAGTTGAAAAGTAAAACTGTCTAGTACTCTTTAAAGCTGGAATATTGGTACTGAAGCAAGGCAGACGTTTTAAAAAATTACATGGGTATAGCAAAAATATTCTCTTAAAAGCCAAAATTATCCACATTTGCATTGGCACAAAATATGTATTTATCATTTATTAAGATTTTTTGGCTTTTAAAGAAATGAAACACAGAACTGCTGTATGATTCCACAGTTCTACTCCTAGGTATATACCCAGAAGAAGTGAAAAGAAGAACTCAGACAGATACTTGTACACCAGTGTTGACTGCGGAATTACAACAGCCAACAGCCCAAGTGTCCATCAACAGATGGATGTATAAACAAATGTGGCACACACACAGAGAATACTAGTTAGCCATAAAAAGGAATAAAGTTCTGACACATGTTACAGATAGATGAACTTTCAAAATCAGTATGTTAAGTCAGATACATAGGACAAATATCACTTATTGGAAAGCACATACTGAATAAGCAAATCTATAGAGATATATTATATTATAGATTAGAGGTTACCAGGGCTGCGGAGAGAAGATGAGTGGTTATTGCTGAATAAGTACAAGTTTCTGTGAGGGTGATGGCAGAATTTTGAAAACAGGTAGTGGTAATGGTTGCTTCTGTTTAGGGTGATAAAAAAAATTTGAAAATAGATAGTGGTAATGGTTGCCACTTAATTAATTAATTAATGTAATTAATACCCCTTAATTGTACACTTAAAAATGGTTAAAATGGCATATCATATGATATATATTTTAACACATGTTAAGGAAAGACTTGTCTTTCTATCAAAAAGAAGTATGGCATCCTTATCACTTAGCTAAAGCAACTAGAAACTTTAAAACACTTGTAGAAGAATTTTGATATAACATATATACTGAACTCACTAAATTCTCTCTAGGTTGTAACTTCAGAGACCTTGGAATTTTAGGGGTAATTTCCACTGGAGTTATTCTGACTACTGCATGCATCTCTATATTTAGTCTCTTCATCAGGTCATCTGGCATCTGAAATTTAAAAATACATAAACAAAAATATAAGTATGTTCAAAGGTTGATTGGGAAATATGTCATAGCATAAATATTAATATTGGCTTCTACCAATTCACGTGAAATTATAGAAGCTATCCCAGTAACTCATAGTTGTCATAGTCCGTTTGGGCTGCTATGTCAAAATACAATAAAATGGGTGGCTTATCAACAACAGAAATTTATTTCTCACAGTTTTAGAGTCTGGGAAGTCCAAGATCCAGGTACCAGCAAATCTGGCATCTGGTGAAGGTCCTCTTCACAGACAGTGTCTTCTTGCTATATTCCACATTGAGGAGGGGATAAATGAGCTCCCTTGAGTTTCTCTTGTAAGGGTACTAACCCTTTATGACCTAATCACCTTTCGTAGTCCTCAACTCCTGATACCATTGCCTTAGAGATTAGGATTTCAGCACATGAATTTGAGGAGGGACACACAAACATTCGGACTATAGCAATAGGATAACCAGATGGATGAGCACATACTACTATACCATAAATATTTAAGTTTTCCCATAGATTTTCTATCCTTCCCTTTATATATTCTTCAGAATTAGGTCTTTAAATAACTGTATTTGACTCTATCTACAAAAGTCATCTTTTAAACTATGGTACAATTATAGTCAAATTAAACGTTATTTGCAATCTCTAAGCAGTCTTCATCTAGGAAAGTTGAGAGCCAATGAAAAAGCTGGAATGGCCAAAGCCAATGTAGTCAATGTGCAGGAGGCACCACTAAATCTAGACAAAAACTTAATCTAAAAGGCAAAGGGTAACATTTCTCACACTCATTGATGAAAATGTTCTAAATTTAGATTGTGGTGATGGTTTTAGTATATTTAAAACATACTAAAATGACTGAATTATATACTTAAATTTTATCTCAATAAAGGATGTTTAAAAATTTTCTCATTTTAAATATAAACACTGAAAGTCATAAAGGCAACTCTCTTGGTAGAAAAAAGCACAAAATAAAAACTCTAAGGTGCACATATCCTGACTTAAAAACTTAAAGAAATCCACCAAACTTCACAGAATAATAAAGGCTCAAGTCAACATTTGTTAGTCAGATCTCCAAGTGATTTATTTTGATCTTTCAAGTCAAGCCTGTTTAGTATCTGACTTCAACTATTTTCACTTCTCATTGCCTACGGCTCTTTAATCTTTAAAGTAGAGTGGGAAGTGCAGACTTCTGACTGCTTTCTCTACTTCGTTCCCAGGACTGTGACCATCAGCACTTTTTCACCCTATCTTCACCATACGATTTCAAGGAAATAAAAGGATATGTCCATCTAATGATAGTACCAACTGAATCATAACGAGTTCAGCATTCGACATTCGGAATTTCAGTTTGCAGTGGTAACTCCTAAAGCTACCAGAGAAACAAAAGAAAATCCAAAAATAAGAAGCAACAGCTTCTCCAGATGAGAAGGAATCAGCAAAAGAACTCCAGACATATAAAAAAACCAGATTGAAAGGATACCCCCAAAGAACACAATAACTCCATACCAATGGAAACCACCCAAAATGAAAATATTGAAACGACCAATGAAGAATTTCAAATATGTATTGTAAGGAAGCTTAATGAAATACAAGAGAAAATAGAAACCCAACACAAAGAAACCACAAAAACAATGCAGGAAATGAATGAAAAATTCATTGAAGAAATTGAATTATTTTTAAAAAATCAAGCAGAGCTTCCTATTTCATTTCAGGAAATAGAAAACACAGTGGAAAGCTTTAAGAATAGGCTAGACCAGGCAGAAGAAAGAATCTTAGAGTTAGAAGACAAAACCTTTGAATTAAACAAGTTAGTCAGAGAGAAAGAACAGGGAAATAAGAGGAATGAACAGAGCCTATGAAAAATAATGGGAGTACGTAAAGAGGCCTAACATAAGAATCACAGGAATCCCTGAGGGTGAAGAAGAAAATACACAAGGGCTGGAAAACCTATTTGAGGGAATAACTGAGGAATATTTCCCAGGTCATGCTAGAAATCTGGACATCTAGGTACTAGAAGTACAACAGACTCCTGGGAGATTCAGAGTCAAGAGGCAAACGCCACGACTAGAGCCATCAAACTGGTGAAAGTTAATGTGAAAGAGGAACTCCCACAGATGGTAAGGCAAAAGCATCGGGACCTTACAAGGGAAAACTCATCAGACTAACTGCATCAACCAAAACCTTACAAGCTGGAAAGGACTGAGGCCCATTCTCAATCTTCTCAAAGAGAGTAACGCCCAGCCTATTGTGCATTCTGTATTCTAATATGGGGGAGAAATAAAGACTTTTAAAATTTAGCATTAGTATTTGAGGGGTCAGGATAAGGAGGTAGAATACTGGTTACCCTGTCCACTTCCTCTCCAAGTTATACTCAAGTTAGAGAGCAGATCTCAACAGGCTAACCCATTCCTGGGTGCATTCCAGCCCAGATGGAAGGTTATCTTATGCCACGATCGCTACGCTGGGCATTTTCCCCAGTATGTAACAAGTCCTTTCTTCATTTTCAAGAACTTGGCAACAAATCTGCAAGCATTAAGACACGTGAGGCTTTGTAGGGCACTCTGAGCTGAGCATGAATCCAGAGCCAATCTGTCTGGGCTTGAATCCTAGTTCTGTCACTCATTAGCTAAGCAACTTCAGGCAAGTAATTTTGACCTCTTTGGGCTGGTACCTGTCCAAGCTTATTTGGCCAGAAATAAATAATCTTTACCTGAACTAGGACTTTGCCCTAATAAGCAAAATTGTGCCCCCCGCCCAGAACATTTAGATACTTTCTTTTTTATTGGTTTTCAATTTATATATAAAATATTCTAACACTTCTGAGGAAGTTTAAGCAACATAAATTTCCCCCCAACAATTTATAAAACTTACACCCACCCAGACTTTCCCAAGATGGAGAACTTCTACACTTTTGGTATATTTTCTGGTATTCTTCAATTCTTCAAGGCCATTCCAGACTACCTGCAGCACATGGGCCTTACCGGCTTCTTCACTATGATCTGAGCTGGTGTCTTTGTGATCTAGTAGCTCTGACATCTGCTTCTCTTTTTCAGGTGACAACACATTTTGCTTTGTTTTACTTTGCCGCTGCTTTGGAGAAAGTAGCTTAACCAGCTTTCCATAGGTCACAGTGAAGCTGGGCTCCGCATCAAAATATTCCTGGTCCCACGGAAACACATGGACTGCACAGTGTTTGTGAAAGACAGACGTTGCTGATGCATTGCGTATACTGGGAGGTTGAGATTTGCAAACTCTGAAAATATTATCTAGAGGAACCACCTCTGACTGTGCATTTCTGAATGCACTCATTTCAGTTAAACCCCAGGATGTCTCTGTTTTTTCCTTAGATCCAAAAGAGAAAATGTTTCCTATCATAGACCATAAGCCTGAGATTGACGAGTCAACCGAAATCTCTGACTCTGTTTTATTAGATCCGGTGACTTGCACAGTATTTGACTGAAGTTGCTTGGTAGGAATTTCCTTTGTCATTCCTTTTTGGTATCCCCCATAATTATGAAATTTCCCACAGGCATCATCTGTGTTTGCAAATGCATTCTCATTGGCTTGGCGTATCTTTGGCTGAATGAGGAGTTGGGTGTCAGTTTCCAGCCTTCCGTAAGTGGCAGGTGGCATTAGTGAAACTGTGTAGAGAATAAAGTTCATGAGTACACGTTCATCTCTACTTTGGACTCAGTGCTACAGTGGTATAGAGTATGAAAGCAGATATTGAAATAGCACCTACCAATTTGGATAAATATGTAAGTTTGTTGATCAACCCAAACAGGAAAAATGGCTTTTGGAAAAACTATTCGAATTTGATCCAAAAGATGTTGTTCAAGGGAAGCAGCATGCAGCTCCTAGAACCAACAGACAAAAAAATCAACTCCCTTTACATTTTGTCCATGCCATGTCTAGTAAGAAAATTCTCAACTCAGTCTTTTAAAAAAAATAAATAAATTTCATTGTGTATATTTAATGTATACAGCATGATATGGGATACAGACAGATAATAAAAAGAGTTCTATAGTGAAATACATTAACATATTCATCATCTCACACAGTTAAAATCTACTCATTTAACATAGAACCCAAATACAGTACAATTTTTTTTTTTTTTTTTTTTGCAGACAGGGTCCCACTCTGACACTCAGGCTGGAGTACAGGAACATGATCACAGCTCACTGCGCCTTCAACTCTTGGGCTCAAGTGACCCTCTGACCCCAGCCTCCTGAGAGGCTGGCATCACAGGTGCGTACTAGCACACCTGGAACCACAGTACAATTTCAGTCTCTATCTCCACCACTTCTCTCTCATAACTCCAACCAACTCAGAAGACACAAGAAAGTCCAGAAAAGAGAACTCTAAAGACACTGATATTTTGAAGCAGTTAAACTTTAAAACAAGATCATTTTATCTTTTTTTTTTTTACCAGGATCTCCCAGTCATCTGCAGAGAGGGGTTCCACCTCAACTTGTTGGCAAGAGGCCACATGGGAACATGGCTTGAGAAACACCTAGAAAAAAATAAAAAATTTAAAACTAATTTCAAAAGTTTTATTTTATGTATCCCTAGGAAATAAAAGGTCACCTTTTAATCTTTGTAGTTGTGTGAAAGAGTATGTACATGTAGTCTTTCGTGTGACAAATTTTAAGTATCTATTCTTAGCTAGGCCTAGATAGACTCAGCATTTTAGGAAAAATTATTTCACAACTAATTATAAAACAAAGAAAAATACAACCTAGCGCAACACATGTTTTGCAAAAATAAATAATCATTAAAAGGAAGGCTGGGCGCCTGTGGCTCAATCGGCTAAGGCGCCAGCCACGTACACCTAAGGTGGCGGGTTCGAATCCCCAGCCCAGACCTGCCAAACAACAATGATGGCTGCAACCAAAAAATGTGGTCCCAGTTACTTGGGAGGCGGAGGTAGGAGACTCGCTTGAGCCCAGGAGTTGGAGGTTGCTATGAGCTGTGATGTCATGGCACTCTACCCAGGGGGATAGCTTGAGGCTCCATCTCAAAAAAAAAAAAAAAAATCATTAAAAGGAAGACATGTAAGGAAAAAATACAAGAAGAAACGACAATATTGTCAAGCCACAGTTTGATCTAACATACACTCTCATTATTTCCAGATGTTTTACAACTGTAGTTTCATAACTTCAAACTATGCTGCTTCTAGAAAAGTGAAAAATACATAAAACAGAAATCAAGAACAATTATGCAAAAGTAAAATCCTTCACAGTTAGAAGTAAAGTAAAACAAATACCCTCTCACTCCATTCCACAGAACCAACCAATGCTGGTATGTCTGAATAAGCTCGAGTCCACCATCTTGCTGCCTTTCCCCTTTTAAAGGGATATCCATGGCTTAAGGGAGTGACCTCCAAGACCTGGCATGTTAAATGCTCTAAGTAACCAGCCCTTCCTCTCTGCTTTTGTGGATTGCTGCAGAATTTTGCCGAGCACTTGTCTCAGACTCCTCAGTGAAGTTCCTTTCAGTACCTTCCTTACTGAATAGGATGACTGATTCTGAGGAAGCACAAGGAAATTCCTGTCCAAGAACTGAGGACTCCTGGGCTAGCCAGGCCACTTTCTGTTTCTTCCAGTGATTCTTTGGGAGATCAGCACTGCTACAATAGAGAAAGGTTCGATGCTTACTGTTTGTCATATATAGAAAGAGGTACCTGATATATTTGTGGGATAAAAGTTACAGACAATATATATAATCTCATTTGTTAAATACTAAGGATGTAGTGAGATCCTGCCCAACAGTAAAAATTCATTTTGAAGCTAGGGTAGGGAAAGAGGCAAACACTCATTTTTTTACTTTCAATTGTAAAATATTTACAATGAATAGACATGACTTCTCTAGTGTAAAAAATTTTAAAGGAATAAATTGATGAACATAATAAAACAAAAATAGATCTTTAAGTTTGGGGGTTTACAATCTAAACATATTAAATGCCTAAGGGAAGACAAAAATGAAAAAAATAATAACTCCATCTAGAATTGATTTTTTTAATCAAGTAAGACCGTGGAAGGTTAGATAGTATATCAGAAACAAACAAAACGAAGTCCAATAATAGTAAGTAAAACCCAGTAATCCATAAAGGAAAAATAACACCAAAAACAAAATTAAAGACATGGAAAATGAGTAAAAGTAAAATAAAAAATCAATTAGGGGGTACAATAAACTATAAGATAATGATCTAACAATAAATAAGTCAGCTTGAATCTCCTAGACCAGCTATAACAGAATACAAATTAGGTGTGATCTCACCTCCTCTAAAAAAAAAAACTTAACTTTTATTTTCCTTGCTATATTACATGACATTGGAAGAAACTTACTGTGATCATATTATGCACTTACCTGTTCCCCATTTGAGAGTCCAAGCTTCTGACCGACTTGTCGGTTAATTTCAGCCACATTTTCACCTTGATCACTAAAATGCCTGCCTTCCACCCAGCTCAAGAATGCAGGCTGGTGATCCCAGGCTACTTCTATAGCTTGATTCTATTCATATGAGAAAAGGGAAGGCAAAAAGTCTTTAAAGTTTTTCCATGTTTTTGTAGGTCCATATAAAAATAAACTATTACTGCAATCCACACATACAAAAAGGGCACTAGAGACAGTTGATAGCTCTGTGTTATCCACATCTGTCGTAACATTTCAAAACCCATACTCATTTCCAACAACTAATGCTGGTGATGCTGATGACTAAAACTAATACCTTTATATTCTTATGATAGCATTATAAATTGATTTTGAACCTTATGTATTACAATTATATAGAAGTACAGAATCAGAAACATACATCGAGATCTTTAAAAATATAACATATAGCTTTTAGAATTATGAAACACCACCCAAATGGATTGGATATGGATACAATCCCATATTTATCTACTTATTTATTAGAAGAGTAATAAATATGCATGGTAAATGCACAAAATGTTTAAAGGGTAAAATGTGAAGACATGCCCTTGTTCTCAGAGGTAATTATTTATAGCATGGTATGTCCTTCCCAGAAATGTTGTATGATGTGGCTTCTTGAAGAATATTAAAGGTTCATAGAACTATGGAAATATAAGTTTAAAAAAGCAAAATATAAAATTTATTCTCATTAAAAGAGCAATCATATAAAATGTGTAAGTCTGTGGCCAAAGACTAAAACTAGCTTTCCATGATTAAAAAATTATAAACTCATTATAGAAACCTTGGGAAACATGTAAACTTGGAAGGAAAAAAGAATTCTTGATACTCCCTCCAGAAAAAGACAATTATGTGAACAATTTTATCATTTCTTACTAATTCTTTATTCTGCGTGCAAGTTAATTTTGTACATAGTTGTATACTAAAGGAACAATTTCATAACCTTTGTCCTCAATATTGCAGTGTGAGCATTTTCACACATATGTCATTTTTGAATAAAAAGCAAATATTTGACTAATGACCATCAAGAATTATTACATGAGGAAACTTCAGTATTTATTAAATTCATCCATTTCTATCAATATTAATTTAAAATATTAAATATCAAATCCATTCACTTACATGATTTTACTAGCTCAAAACTAGGTAATGTTTATGTTTCTTTAAACAGAACGAATTTTAAAGGACACTGGAGCCACTTCTGAGGCAATATAATGCACTTGAAATTAACCAGGTTATTAAAATTTTACATACCAGAAAACCATCATGTATCATTCAATTGTATAATTTTTCTCACAATTTTCACAGAACAGTTCACCTGTTCTGATACATAATCTTTCAATTGGGTGTGGTTTGATAAAGGAGGAAGAGCCCTAGATTTGCAATTAGAAAGAAGCCCTGAGTTCCTATCTCAGCTGTAACTGTGTGAGCTGAAGCTTCAAGTGTGAAGGCAACCAATCCCCAGATTCAGTGATATAATCCAGATCAAGTCTCCTATTTCATGTGAACCTTTAAAACCAGAGATATTAAATAAGGAAATATGAACTATACCCTGAAATATTAAAAAAGAGAACTCTACTATCTCACTGACAAAACGAAAGATCAACTTTATTAAATAGGAAAATACTTCAATTATTTATTTGGTCATAATATAGTAACTAGTTCCATATAGTCTGGGCTCAGTTAGATTTAATGATCTTTGCAGACCAATGTTCTGAGTTCATTTTTATGTGAAAAACGCCCTGAATCCCAGAGTCATTAGATATTCAGGTAGAGGGGAGAAAGGCACCTCTTTTCCAAGAGTTTGATCTCATCAATGAATAAACCGACTGTCTGCTTTAGTCCAAATAGCTGTCACAAAGGAAATCCTCAGGTGGAACCTTAGGTTGGAAATATCTTAGGAATTCTCAGGTCCAAGGCCTCAGGATACATATCTCTTGCTAACACAAGGGAGATGACAAAAATGTGTGGCCATTTGTTTGCATTCTACATGGATATGAATCTTCTCCCCCTACTGGGATCACAGCAAGTCCTTAGCCTACAGGTATGACAAGGTTACTGAGTGGAGGCAGTGGTTCTCAACCAGGGGGCAATTGTGTCCTCTAGTATACATCTGACAGCATCTAGAGACATTTTTGGTTGTCACAACTGGGGGAAGAAGGTGGTTTCTGCATCTAGTGGATAGTGGCCAAGGGTATGTAAACATCTTACAATGTACAGGATAGGATAGTCCCCCAAACAAGAAATTATCCAGCCCAAAATGTCAACAGTGCCAAGGCTGACAAATCCTAACTTAAAGCATCTACCAGCTACTCAATCCTGAAATAAAAGATTTAGGCAAACAAGAGAAGACTATACTTGAAACGTAGAATAGAGTTTAACAACTGAGATTTGTTACATAACATCAATAGTGATGTTTTGAAAAGGAGACAAATGTGGAGGACAGAAAACTGGAAAGCTATGTGGAAGAGGTATGATTATACTTTTCATAAAGGCACAGAACTTGTACAAAAGGAGTACAAATGCTTTAGAGAAGAATGGCATGAGTAAGAGAACAGAAGAGGGAAGGAGATCGGTTATGGAAGAAACAGGGAGAAAGCTAAACCGTATTGCACTGGGTAAGCTACAGACAAGAGGGCAAATTAAACGCATGGAAATGGTACTGGCCTAAGAATGCCAGTTCCCTTAAATTCATTAATGCCCTAGATAACTATGGTCCTTTCCACCATTAACATTTTATGATTCTAGACCAGTGAGTCTCAACTCTTGTGCATCTAAGTAGCCTGAAGATATTTTTAGAATTACAGATAAGGTTGTATTTTTAGAATTACAGATGAGGCACAGTGGTTCACACCTGTAATCCTAGCACTCTGGGAGGCCAAGGCAGGTGGACTGCTTGAGCTCAGGAGTTTGAGACCAGCCTGAGCAAGAGGGAGACCCCGTCTCTATTAAAATTGTAAAACTAACCAGGGGTTGTGTTACACACCTGCAGTCCCAGGTACTCAAGTCTAACAGTGTGAGGTTGTTGTGAGCTGTGATGCCATGGCACTCTACCCAGGGCAACAGGGTGAGACTCTGTCCCCAAATAAAATTAAATGAAATTACAGATGCCTAAAGCCTACTCTGAAAGATTCCGATGTAGTAGGTCTGAGGAAAGATCAGCACATCTGTATTTTTACAAGCTTCAAGGTACGTATGACACAGGCCAGAAAACCATTGTTCTGTTACTATATTATCTATATTGTAATTGTACTCAATGCTTCAGCCCAAATACAATAATTCAACCTATTAACTCCCAACTTGTCAGCTTTTCTGCTTTCTCTCTGTCCTCTAACCCAATAAATTCTGGGAGTTTATTTTAAATAACCAGAAATGAAAATAATACTTTATAAACAAAGGTGTGCTATTTTTAACATTTTATTAAAATATAATTATAGTATCACTTTTAATGTCTAAAAACTGAGTATAAATTAAAATCACAACAAACAAAATTATGGCAAACTTGTGCTAGGCTGCTGTTTAACAACTTAAAATGATAATTACTTCTTAACAAAATAAAACACTCATAACATTATACAAAAACAGCAGGACACAGAACTCTATGGGTGTAGGATGGACCTCATTTCTGTTAAAAATAAATGTTAGAAATAAAACTGGAAGATTTGACCTAAACTGTCAGTATTAGTTACCTTTAGGTTCTGAAATTATGGGTAGTTTTTACTTTCTCATTAATAATTTTCCATGCTTTCCAATTTTTTTATATGACACATGTATGACTTTGATAATTTGAAAGAAAAATTGGCATATTTTGCTGCTATAGGGTGAACAGAAACATTTACATTTCAAAGTGATATTCACAAATTAATTCTTATGAATACTTCTTGAAGGCTCAAAATTTAAAACAAAGATCAAGACAGCCAAATTCCTTACTAGTGATGGATGTAAAATAACAACCATGCTTTAGGATCAAATTAAGAGTTACTATAAGGAAGTATACCTATAAGTTCATTCAGTGGAAAGTTTATTCCAATAAACTCATTTGGTGCAGATTTGAAAACACAGTGAAATCTCATCAAAGCTCACCCTGACAGCACTGAGCCAAATTCTACCTGGAACTTGGTGACAGTCACTGATTCTTCGTTAGCCATTAAGGAAGCTTGTCAAGGCCAAAAGCTACTTAAAGGTTAAAAAAAAAAAAGGATTCTGCTGAATTTGATTTATTTTGAAAGACTGACCAAAAAAATCTTAAAAAAAAACTATGGTTAAGTAGCTAAAGTGGAAAAAGGGAGATGCTTGAAATTATTGCAAACTTAGATATTTCTTTTTTTGCAGTTTTTGGCCGGGGCTGGGTTTGAACCCACCACCTCCAGCATATGGAGCCGGCGCCCTACTCCTTTGAGCCACAGGTGCCACCCATAAATTAGATATTTCTTGCATGGCTTAGCCAGTGGTGGGTACTATGCATCCTGGATTTTGAAGATTTCAAATATCCTATCCCTTTGCTCCCACACTCAAATTTGTGAAACCATGTGCCTCTATTTTTGATTATGAAAATATGGATGCTGTATCTCCTAGCAGGTATAACTGTGAGATACCACAACGTCCAGACGGGCTGCTGACCGCAGAGATTCCAGCGATCCTGACCACAGTACTGGCAGGTATACAGAATTCCACCGCACGTTCCTAGCACACCTCAGCTGGGTTCCAAGGGTCAGCGATGCTGGCAATAAGCATCATTATTAACCTTTCCTGCTCGTGGGACGTGGTAACACAGTCCCTGTTAAGGTATAGAAGGCAGCAGCACAGGTAACTGAAAATAGACTGCAGGTAAAACATTTTTCAAAATAAAAATAAACGACTTCTCAAGAGCTTTTCCATTCTAAAGTGTATTTCTGACTACAGAGGTAGACTATTACGATGTTTCAGAGCCCATTTTCACCGACTGAGAAGACCTGGCATAAGACAAGTTAACGGCCCGGGGTGCACTAAACCAGGCGTGAGAAGTGGACTCTACCCAGAGCGGCCCCGCCTTCGAGGGGCCCTCAGTCTGGACTCTGCACAGATCAGGGGCGTCCTGAAGGCAGCCCGTGCCCCACTGAGGACAAAGGCCCTAGCAGCCGCTGAATCCCTAAAAGGCCTAGGTCTCGTCCCACCCGAGGCTGCAGGGGACGTCCCGGGGAGCGCGCGTTACCTGCAGCAAGTGCAGCTGGGCCACGAGGCGCCGGGGCAGGTGAAGGAAGCAGTCACGAGCGTTGGTAAAGGCCACAGTCACTGCCGCCCCGCCTTCACCAGCACCTGCCAGGCGATCGCTACCCCACATGGTCCAGAGGCAACGCTCCGGGTCGCCTGCCGATCGCTGCGGCTGACCCCGGCCCGGGCAGGCCGAGGGCGTAGTAGCTCGGAAAGATCGATCGGCCCCGCCCCCCTCCCCGCGGCGCCTCTCGCGGCGCGCCAGTAGGGGGTGGGACAAACAAGCTTCTGGCACCTACCAGACCTCTCCGCCGAGACGCTAGGAGGCAGCACCTCGTTCACCCAGTCCTCTCGCGCAGGAAACGATAGCCGACGCTGTCGATTCTCCAGCCAATCCTGGCACGTTTTCACCCATTCGGCTCTCTTATTGGATAAACAGGAGATCAGCAAGGCGGATGTTGTTTTTCTTGAGATGACCAAAGCCGGCAAGATGGCGTCGGGTGGAGGGCAGCTTGGGGGTTTATTCGACCATCACGTCCAAAGGGAGGTATGCGACACGCGAGCCAAATACCGAGAGGGACGACGGCCTCGTGCAGTCAAGGTAAAGTGATATTGGTTTTATTCACTGTCCTCGGCAGCTTTATGTAAGCTCAAGTGCCACAAGGCCAGGCTAACATAAATAAGGGCTTGACAAGGCTGTATAGGGTGAACAGACGTCCTGCTTTTTAATCAATTTGTCCCGCGTCCCTCGGCGTTTTTAAAAAGTCCCAATTTTTTGAAAGAATACACGAATGGGCGGGAGAACAGGAAGGGAATATACGGTTTTCGGCTGCCATGTGGCTATTTCACCCGAATATGAGTTTTACATATTTTTATTAATTTTATAATGTTAAACTGTAATAATAACAAATAATTGTTGAGAAGTGATTATAGAGAACTGCTTATCAAAGTTTGCATTGTTATCAGGCCCTGCCCTGCCCCGTCCCCTGCCCCGCCCCCCCAGCCATGTTGTCCGCTTTACAAATGTTAAAATCTGGTCACCCTAGGTATGTATCTCAAGGAGACGGCGTAAAGAACCCTGGGTCATGGCTCGGCGCCTGTGGCTCAATCGGCTAAGGCGCCAGCCATGTACACCTAAGGTAGCAGGTTCGAATCCCCAGCCCGAGCCCGCCAAACAACAATGATGGCTGCAACCAAAAAATGGCCGGGCGTTGTGGCGGGCGCCTGTGGTCCCAGCTACTTGGGAGGCAGAGGCAGGAGACTCGCTTGAGCCCAGGAGTTGGAGGTTGCT